>WBMZ01003323.1:0-111214 GCA_013400975.1 Atrichornis clamosus
CATCCCCACAACCCAGGACATCTCCCTTGAAAATAACACAGACTAGGTAACAAGTGCTGCAGTGTATGATCTCCTACTTAAATAAATTAAAAAAACCCACCTGCAAACCTATCAGGTGTGAGGAAATTAAAATTGCAGTGTCATTTCTTAGTTTCTGTATTTCTACTGTTGTATACTCTTACAGACAGCATTCAGAAGAAAATGGACATCAGCCACAGTCCTGGCCACTGGGTAAGTCTCCAGGCCCCAGATGGAGCTGGAGTGCAGCTGGGCAAGGACTGTAAGAGCAGGGGATGCCCTCAGGGCACTGCCACTTTCCTGTCCCCTCCTGCCCCAGTAACAAACTCCAGGGATGTCACGGCTCTCACCAAGGTTTCTCTGTCACCTATGGGCCTAGGGGCTCTATTTGACCTCTGACAGGAAGCCTCCTCTTCTTGCCTGAAGTGTATCAGAGGATTGCTGTGTCTGGCTCAGCTATAGCCCCTGCCTGGCCATGGAGCACCTTGATCCTGGCCTGGACTTCAGCCTGGCCCTGCAGCCCTGGCCTGTGGTTCAGTTTCCAGGCTGGCCTCATCGCTGCTGTATTTGCTTACCCTGTAGGCTTGTGGTTCAATCTGTCTGTTGTTTCCAGGTCAGTTTTGCTTTCCATTCCGAGAGTGGTGGGACAAGCCTAAGCAGGCGAGCCCTGTGCCCTACAGGCCCTGAGGTGCCCCTTAGCTCCTGACATGCCTTCCCTTAGGCAGTAGCCATGCTCTCCCTGCTTTCTGGAGGTAACTGCTGTACAAACCTCCTATGTCCTATTGCAGCACATTGCTTCCAGGTGTGGCACAACAGAGCTATTCCATGCACAACTGGAGCTTAGCTGGTAGCCAGCTGTGCTAGAACAATAGGAAGGTGATTTTTTTACTCCTTGGTTGGGGGAAGATTGTATGTTTATTGTGTTTATTCTCCTCTTTCTTTACACAATACACTGTAGTAAGACAAATTTTACTGAGAGCTTATACATATATACACTTGAAAAACTCCACAATTACCATGACTTTCTTAAATAACTTCATTTCAAATTCTAATGGTTGAAATCAGCTAATACATTTATACTGTTCCACTGAGCTTAATAGGAGAGCATTAAGAGTTGTAGAAAATAAAATTTTGTGTATCAAGGAACAATATGTGTGCACAGAAATGTAGATATAGGGATAGTCCTGTCTTAGTTACCAGTTATTGTTAGGTGGGTTGGAATGCCAGGTGGAAAAAAACCACTTTCTTAATATCAGGCCTCAAACAGGAAAAATATTGGAAGAGTATTGTGACAATTCCCAAAAAATATTCTGCAGGCCTTTTTTGTGTAAACACATGCCACAGCTATAATGCTAATGCTTCCAATATACCTTGATTTTTAAAAAGAGACTTAAAAGTAGCAGCACCCTGCATCTGCCCTGGCAACAAAACACTTTTGTATACAAAATACCTACCAGTCAAAAAATACAGTATAATCGTGGTTGTATGTAATAGGACCACATATTAATTCCATAAGTTTAATACACACTGCTGCATCAACAGTTGAACAAAAGTTTCAGTATCTATCAATACATAGCCTTCAGTTGTTCATAACATAAGGCAACGTATTTCCCATACTGGGCAGCCAGCCCTTACTATTTTGTGCAAATCTTTTCCCAAGACTGTCAGCTAGATCTGCACAACCTTTGAGTAGCTCTACAACATCTGCTTGGGTCAGCTTTAATGTCAGCAGAAGTTAGTCCTGTGTCATTTTATTAAATTCTTCGAGCATTTCTTCTAGACCAGATGGAGCCTAACATGGCACAATATCCCTCACATTTAAACCTCGTCAATTTGATAGACTCCAGCATAATGACCAGCATGTGAGGCCCATTGTTAGTTCTCTATCTGTTGACGTTTTGGCACGCTATACCAGCTGAAGAGGGAGCTGGTTAATGGAATACAAAATGTTCTTTACTTCTCTGCACCAAACTGCAGGAATCCTCCCACACCCCCATTCATTTAAGGGAACAACATAGCTGTAGTGTTCAGCAGTGCTCCTCAGCAGCAGGTAAGCTCACCTGAGCAAACAGGGATGAAGAATTAGGGCCCCACTTAGCTTGTTTGAGATGATTTGGGTTAAAACTTTGCTTTAGCCTTGATCTTCAGTTCTGTAGCAGCAAACTCATTCCACGTGTATACTTAGTCTTAATGCTGTTAGAGGCTAATGCAGTCACAAAGGAGCATCGTAGCTGAACCATGCTTGTCTGTTGCTGAGTCAGTGCAGTTGCTGGAAATCTGGAACAGACTCTGGTTTCTGGCCATTACTCTGTGCCTGGACATCACTCTCTGCCCAGAGTGGCACAAAACTCAGGCAAAAATCTATTTAAAAATCTTAGGGTTTCACAGGCTAAAACATTTCTTCCTGCTTATTATTAAAAAATCACTGTAACTGCAAGTATATAAATTATATGCACAGATTCTGCAGGTGTTGAATTTGATAAAAGCTCTACCACTTTCATTGCAAACAGTTCCCATGTGCCTCAGGCTAGGTTAGTGTAAGATCTGCCCATTTAACTTTTACTGCCTATATCTGCTATCCTACACTCTGCTCAGTGAGTGCAGAGTGTGGACGGGGAGTGTGCACTTAGTCTTGCCAAGTTAACACCTGAGAGTTTTTTACTAACTTTCACAACTTCTGGCCAGCTGAGCGCACTGAACCAAGTCTGGACCTGCCTTGCATTTTGTGCACCTCAGTGAAAGAGAGTTTTCTCAGACCATAGGGCACATGAGATCGGGCCTTTGCCCTGTGAAATAAAACATGCACATTGGTGTGAGACAGGTTGTCTATTGACACTTCAGACTTATAGAAGTCATATTGGCCTCCAACTGACTTGAACTAAAATTTCAGAGGCAAAGGCTTATCATTAAGACACCAGAAAATTTCATATAGACATAACTATAAAAATGGCATTCTTTTACTTTTAGAATTAATCTTATAGTGCTTATGGATTTCTGGATTTTACCCTAGCATTCATGTCTCAGGACACATTTTCTGTGGCCAAGGGAAATGCTATACAGCATTTGTCCACACTGGCCTTCTTTGTGCTAACTTGGAGGTTACTCAGTGACTCACCTTTGATAAATGAATACCAGGAAGTTCTAGCAATATCACTCTGTTCCAGAAATGTCAGACACAATATTCCATAGATTCAATGACCCTAAATAATATTGCACCTTCTGCCTGGTAAATAACTGATCTATGTCTGATAAAGCAAATGGAGCAGGAAGATTTCTGTTGCATGACTCTTCAGGCTGCTGTATATTTTCTGAGGTTTTGGCAACACTAAACCAATTAAAAAATATATATTCACTACAAGCTCAAGCACGTCATAACTTCCACACATGAAAGAGAATTAATTATACTCTTAGAATGAAGCAATTCAGAGGGTTAATTTGCCATTGTGATTCTGAAAAACCAGTAGATCACAACAATTTTAACAGATTTATTTTTTGACATTTCTCAATGCTTTGTTTGCATTATACACAAATAAAACAAACGTTGAAAGCATTGGCTTTCAGCTAATCAGAGTTCTGAAGTGTGTTGTATTCTTAATCTAGTAACAATGATAGTTATTCGCTTAGTTTCTCAGCACTTTTATTGCAGAATTGAGATAGTCATTTGCCCTTGCAATGTAAGGAGGCATAAACAAGGGTTAGTGAATATCCCTCTGTAGAAGATCTTCCTATAGCTATATCTGCAACTGAAGAATTAAACACTTCTGGGTGCCACACACAGAACACGCACAGCATTTCACCACACTTTAACTTATTTTCTGTCTTGAAGATGTAGAATTTAAGCTTCACAGAGGAAATCCCTGACACTGTAATGTTAGTTAAATCTAGGAGAACCACTTCTCTGTTAAAAATTAGCACAGAACTAATCAATAGTATTAGATAAATTTGCCAGTTTAAAATGCAGGACTGGGCAACTCAAATCATACACTGGCTTCTCTGGAACCCTGTTCTGTTGGTCTTAAATCTTGCTGAACTTTTGTTTCTTTAACGGACTTACCAGAAGCAAAACATGTATATTGCTCAGACTGAATCACAAATTATTACGTGCTGTTCCAGCATTTCCCAGAACATCACTGTCACTCGCCTTGTGTGTTAGCTGCCAGATGGATCTGAGGGATCTCTGTCAGACCAAAACTTCTCAATCCCCATGCTTCTGTGACTTTTACACAAAACTGCCGTACCTCTGCTCTAGTACTCCAGCATCACGGATATATTTACTGCTTTTCCTAAAAGAAGGTATTCTGTGATATATATGTGGCAGTCTGAAAACTCAAATGATGGTGGCTATGAAAAACCTTTGTAGATCTCATCCTCACTTCAAAATACCTAACTTAAAACAATTAATATACTGTGTGTAAAGGAATTTTCAAGTGAAATTTATGTGTTAATATAAAGTGCTAAATCCTACCATTTTATTCTTTTACCTTATTTTCATTCATCTTCAGTCTTCACTAATCCAAGTCAATGTTATTTCACAGAATCTTAGATTACCCTAAGTTGGAAGGGATGCACAAGGATCATTGAAGTCCAGCTCCAGATTGAGAGAGTCCATTAAGAGCTATCCTCACAAAATTAGAGGAAATTATGTAACAATTCAATTTTTCATTTATGGCACTGAAAATGTGGGAATTGGGGAAAATCCTGTGATGAGAATTTAGAAAATCATCAAATTTAATAACAAAAGCAATATGATCTGAAGATTTTTATTTGCTTATATGAAATCTAATCTTTGTCAGCGATATACATGTTATATATACATTACTATATGAGTTATGTCTAAATTGAGATTAGCTCAGCTGGTTAGAGAATGGTGATAATAATGCCAGGGTCATGGGTTTGATCCCTTTATGCATCATTCACTTAAGAGCTGGACTTGATCTTTGTGGGTCCCTTCCAACTCAGAATAATCTGTGATTGTGTGATTCTGTAATGTAGTAAGTAATCCACACAGATTGCATTCTGAATGAAAATCAGCAAACTTTCCTTGCAGGTGTTTTTATGTGGGGGTCAGGTTCTCAACAATGTAATAAAATGTATGTTCATAAGTGATGTTCTGATTATCAGTTTCAAAATCCACTCTATATACATGTCCATGCTCATAATGCTTAAGTCCATAAGTAGCCATTAAAAAAGGGCATTCAAAATCATCTCTGAAATTTGGACAAATATTTCAATTAAAATGTTCCCTGCCATTCCCTAATTTGTAGACATCCACATATTTGGAAGTGGTAAAAACACTAGGTGCTAGGCAATGTTCTGAATTATCTGTTTCTGTATTGAGATAATTTGAGCTTATAGTGAGGGAGCTTAGTTCATTTTTTTTTTAAACCAAGGTATTTCTTACATTATTTCAGGGAATCCATCCTTGTGAAGGATTATCACGCAGCCTGTTCTGAAATTATTAACATTACATAAATTCAAAGAGCACAACTCCCACCTTCTTTCTTTTGTATTTTTTTCAAGCAGATTTAAAAAAATAAATCTTCAAATACATAAGCCAATAATATCTTTATATCTTTGCCCAAAGTGGCAAACTGTCCTTTTCCTTGTACAGACATGAAAAGATGTGGTCTTGCTTCTGATGGTATTTGGTCTGTGGGAAAGAAGCTGAAATAATGTTCTAAATGCAAATAGAGTATAGCTGTATTAGGCCTTTTGAAAATAACTCTCTGTATTGATTCACTTCAGGAAAAGAAGCCTACAGGACTGATTGAAAGTCAGTAACAAGCACTGAGGAGGAAAAAACAAGAGTAACCTCTGCAGATTTTTTGCACACGTGGCTTGCAGGCTCTAATAAATGTTGGCTGAAGATGGCAGGTAGGGGGAATTACCCAGCAGCAGTGTATCTTCCCACCTTAAATCTTTTTAATTCCATCTCCTGAAGACCATTTGTTTCAAAAACACCCCCTTTCTGTTGTGGGTGAAGATTTTGAAAGTGAGGATGAAATTACTGTTAAATGAAGTGATCATTCAAGTGAAATAAAAAGAGGATGGTAACAGGCATTTTTAGAAAACTTGCAACAGTGTTAGGGGGTAGTTGTTTGTACTGCTTGAATGCAGCCAACTCATTACATACTTTGGTTCCTTGAACATACTTCTAATGGAGAAAAGGGTTTTTTAAAAATACTTACTCTGAACCTAATTGTCCACCTTGTCACTTTAGAGAGAGCACGTTGTCTCCAGAGCTCTTTGTAGAAACATTAATTTATTTTAGTTAATATTTAGTATGAAATAATATAATTTTTATTCTCTATAGCTAGCCATTTGCCAGCCTGTTTGCTTTTCACAGTGTAGGCACAGTTAAAATCTATCCATACAATTCAGAGTGTGAGTATACACACCCATGGGACCCCCACATTTCTGCCCAACTGGGAGTCATGCCACATGCTAAATACCAGTGGCCACACATAAATGTAATAGCTATTAGTTAAATAAAAGAGTATGATCCAACTAAAATATTTTTCAGAAATCCAAGCAATCCACTACGAGAAAAGTAAGATCCAGAACCCAGCAGGTAACTTATTCTTGGAAGAAGACAACTGCAAGAGGAAACATGGTACAATTTCTTTGTGACTGAGTTAAAAAAGATATGGTTTCCTGCTTCTTTGATCTAGAAAATTTTAATATTTTTCATGATCAAATTCAATTTGGGATCTTACACGAAGGACCGAGAACATTGTCAGTTCATACCCGATATTGATGAATGATGGAAAGCATCCTACATGTTAGGTCTGATGTCTTGGCAGAGGGGGCAACTGAAAGGCATCTTTTTAGCCTAATTTAGCCTAAATGTTTGAAACTAAAATGTTGTGTGCCCAGCAGTGTATCATCTGGAGACCCTAAAGCCAGCAGATACTAAATTCACTAGATTTCATCCAGATTTTGGCATGCTAGGTGTGAGTGTTTCAGGCATATCAGCCATTATTAGTAGCCCACACAAGTTTATAATACAGGTGAAAGAGTCTTTCAGACAGAACTTTATCTTCTCCTCATTGTGTCTAGTTCCTGGTGACCACAGTGTAATACAAAAGAATAGTAGTGCCTACTAATGTCTATTTAGTTTTTACTTTACTGAGTCAAGTAGGTCTGCACGGTTCCTAAAGTGATGTCATAAAATCCACATCAGATTCAACATCACTCAGAAGCTGTGAAGAAAGGAATGAGCACAGGACTGTGAGCACCTTTCTGCAAAGGCACCACTACTAACACACTTTACACTGTCAAATGGTAGTTTTAATAGTCACTTTGAATGTATGTTTGCATTATTAGTAGTAGTAATATACATTAATTATGCAAGCATGGAAACTAGAGCTTTTCCTCTAAGAGGTAGTTGAGTTTCCTCAGAGCAAACTGTACACAAGAAACTGTTGCAAGGCACAACATTCAGGCTGATTTAGCCTCTGGAGCAAATAAAACTTCATTTAATAAAAAGGATTTCAGTGGAGGAAAGCCTCATCCTTAAATGGGAAAAAAATCTTGCAACTTTTCCAGGATTGTTAACAGGGCCTGTAAGAAGTACTACTGAACAGGAAAAAAAAAATTGAGGTGATAGAAAGCCATCTGTTAAAGAAAGCAGACTCTTTTGGATTCCTAGAAAGACAGGCTCTTCTGATTGTGTATCTCCTTACACTGATGGAACTGCTGAAGACTGGTGAAAATCAAGGACACGGAATTAAAAAACCCACCAGCAGAAAAACTCAGAACACAATTGTGCATTTCAACTAGCGTTTGCAATGCTGCTTTTCCTTGAGAGAATATGGAAACTGCCAAATTTTCCCATGGTTATGACCCCACCGAGAAGCTGATTTAGGAACAGAAGACAAACAATCTTCCTGAACAGTATAACACTGTTGGGGTACAGAAAGAAGTGATATTAATTTTCCAGAATATGAAAACAATTTTTTCATCAGCAAAAGACAATAGAGCAAATGAAAACTTTAATGCTATTGATAATGAAAGTATGACCGCAGCGTAGATCCAAACCCAGTAAAACCTGGTGTTGATACTCAGGGCAGATTTCAAAGTCACTAGGAAAATCGGTGAATTTCTCTGGGAAGAGAGGAAGACCTTAGGCAATGGAAATTCAGATTTCAAAACAGATTAAAATTGATCTCTAAAATTACAAGAAAAGTGACCTTAAAGCTTAGCTGCAGATTAAAACTCAGAAGATGTTTGGAGGATAAGAGCAATCCAATGCTTCCTAAGTGAAGCAGCCCCTCACAGACTATTTTAAATTAAAGAGCACAGTCAAAAGTTTTCAATTTAGGAAACTAAAGCAAAGATGATATATTTCTTAAGCTATTCCTTTTGTCTTTAAGGAAGAGTTATATTGTATCCGGTAGGCAGTATTTGCAGTAAAATACTACACTGAATTGTTTCCAAGTCAGTCTATATTGTTCCTCCAGCAATTGCTAGCATTATTTTTATTGTGACCTGTAGATCTGAATGGTCATTGGTACATTCAAAATCTCCAACCACAAAATGAAGCAGTGCTTCTGCCTTTTTAGATAGGGCACATCTTCCATTCTAAAACAGGAAAAATATCTTTGGACAAAAGCATGAGCAGCCTCACCACAGCATTGTTATCACCCCTCAACAGACATTAATCTTGGAGCAGCCGCGTTACTGCTGGCAGCTGCCTGACAGATGGCCAGCAGCTGAGAGCAGAGGCTGTCTCCTGGTAAAGGGTTGGTAGCTGCAGGACTGAGAAGTGCCCTGGTGGGGTTTATCATCAATAAGGAACTGGTTGGGTGCTGCCAGATCATGACTTTGAGAAGCAATAAAAAGGAGGATTGCAAGACCAGGCTGTGAATATCCCATTTTCTGATTATTAGGTAAAATAGGAGAACTTTCCTTTTTGCTGTGAAACTTAGCTGGTAGCTCAGGGCATTCAAAAGATATTCTAGCCACTAGGAATTGCATTAGAGGAACAAATAACAGCTGAAGCAATATCAATTGCTGAGCACTGTGCTGATACGCTGTTATTGCAGAACAAGGCACATTCTCTGGTGTGACAAGAGGTGATACAACAGCAGTTGATAAAAAGCAGGATACCTGAGAGATCTTATAGAAGGTTTGAGGCATTCTGGCTAAATACCCTATCTCTGTAGAGCCCTGAGTTGGTGTTATTAAAAGGAAAACTGACTTTATTCTTGCATACAACACTTTTTAGTGTGTACTTTCCTATTGTTTTTTGAGACAAGGAGGCTTGTGGGAGGAAATATTCAAGGAGAGTCAAGAAAGCTCTAAATGATGTGGCCACTACCTATCTATTGTAGCTAGTTGTCTGACTAATAACAGCTGATCTGAAAATTGTGGCAGGCAGAGGTCATCCACAAACTGTTAGCTGCAGACTGAGAAAACAATTTAAGTAGAAAAATTATAGCACCAAGTACTGACTGTGAAAGAGAGGATAGTACTCCTCTTTGCCTCCTTTTCTAACAGAGTACCTGCACGTTTAGCAATTGCTTTTTTAAAGCACCATCATTATCATCAGAACCTTGAGCACCGTCCACCAATGAAGGTAAAATATTGGAGATTTTATCTTCTCAGGCAGCCCCCTGTCTGGGAAGATTCCCCTCCTTATCCATTTCTCATGAACAGTAATTTTGCTTAAAATTCAACACACGCATACCAAAGCTTTATTAAAATGTGGCTGTCTGAGCAGAGCATCAAAAAGCTGCAAAATATAAGGCTGACAAAAGGAAAAGATCCATATATGAGCCAGTGACAGTAATTGTCAGGTTTAACAAGGATGAAGGGTTATATATTATATTCTTCATGTCTGTTTGGCAAAGAAAGTAACAATCTGTGTGGGTTTTGTTGTATAATTCTGAAGAAATAGGCCTGCTTTTATAACTCAGTAATCATGACATTTATTTTTCTAAGTTCTTAAGAGAGTTCTCATAATCATTTTTTGTTTCCCTGACAATATAAATTAAATGCCTCTGAAGTACAGTGTTCTATGATTTTTACAAGGATGATTTGTTCTTGTATAATTTCATTTTCACATTACAGATTTTGTCACAAGTGTGATGTACCCATATTTGGATACACAGTTTAGTTTAGGGAAGACAATGGCAAACATTCAAGCTTTTGCTTTCTGATATTCATGGGGTTTTTTTCTCTCAGAATAATCATCTTCCTGAGGTTTAACCATACCATAGGAAAGTAGACTAAATGTAGCAATATTCTGAAAAATCTGTTACATGGGACAGAGGTTTGCTTATGATGTATCAAATATTAAAATAATGAAGCTACCTTGCTAAACCAAGACTGTGCCATTGTATTTCAATGAGACAAAAAACCAAACAACCCTCTTAATTTGACTAATACCAAATGTAATACTGCTTCAAAGCAAGGAACTTGTAGTGTTTAAGTTGTAGTTTTTCTTTTCTATTTTCAAGACAGACATAAAAGTTTTCCTGCCCTTGTTGATATGGAATAACACCAAACACTATGAGTAGGTCCACTGATGTCCCCTGCGTTGTTCCCCTTGACTGTCACAGTGCTCGCTGTGTGTCACAAGAAGACGAACACAGCTTGGTGCCACAGAGAAGTTGATACCACATGGGCTTTCATCCCTGCTTACTTCCCCAGTAACTTGCAGCAACAGGCAGAGGGGCAGCTGTTTTTCCAAGGTTTCAATTTTTAAGTGTCTGCCTTGTGGTAATAAACTGATGACACAAGCACAGATGTTTTTGTAACTATGAAAGGCTTGTGATTCTAAAGATTTCCTCTGTTTCTTTTTCCCCTTCTTAGGAACAATTTGCTATCTGAGAAGCAGAAACTTCTGTGGGCAGTTTAATTACTGCACCTGAAAAATGAGGTATATGCAATACCAGGTGGACTGGCCAGTTTCTTCACTGTTTCATCTAGTAGTCTTCTGCCTGACTTGATCTATTTATTGCATCTGCTATTTCTTGCTCTTTACTGTCTACATTTTCAGATTTAACAGTGAAACCAACCTTAGTGAAATTCTCCTTTTTTAAGACAGGTCAAATTTGTTCACGTGGATTTTCTCCCTATGCATATGTTACAAATAAAAAGAAATCCATTCTTCAAATATCAGTTACATTTACAAGTATCCAATACATGCATTTCTTTTAAGTGACTTTAATACGGGGTGACATAGCCCTGTGCTGACATGGGTTTAATGAATCCCAGTAAAAGTAATTCAACTTAAGAAATTGAAACACATAAGTTCACAATTTTTTCCTCCTACACATTTTGAACATTTCCTGTCAGAGCACATATCTATAAGTCAAAAACTGGTTAAAGGCCAATGCTTTATACTGACTGTGAATTTGACAAGTCTAGTGTTAATTACAGTCTTGACATCCTTAGACAACCAAAAAAAAGAGGAATGTGTGGTTGACTGGTAAAGCAAGAAATGTTGATGATACAAAACCTGCAATTCACAGATATTTACATCATTATTTCAATAAAAATAGATTCAACCAGGAAGTAAACTGTGCCAAGGTAGCTGGAGAAGAAATAAGCCTTTATTAGCATTACTGTAGTTGTTTTGTGACCTTAACATGGAATTTCAGGAAGAATTCACTTCTGGTACTGGAAAAGAACTTTACTGAAGCAAAGATATCTCATCCTATTGTTTCTTTAACTCCAGTATCTTCTCTGCTTTGTACTTAATCCAAAACCAGTTTGAACATACAGATTCAACTCTCTCAGAAAGAAGGTCAGGCCAGGCTCTAAATTAACCACAGTAAAATAATGATAACATAAATTTAGCTCATTTTTAAGGATATATATTGAAAATAGCATTTGTTGCTTTGTTTCTTGGATGTACATTTTTCAAGCTTGTGAACCTATTAAATAGAAGTACAGTATTTAGCATATTTTTATACTTAAAACCCATAAAATAATGCCAAATTATATTGATTTCTTGATTCACTTTATACAACATCTTTTTCAAGCTCTGGACTCAAAATATATGGGTATTATAGGATTAATTTACCAGTGTATAACCAGTACTGTATGTTGAAGTCAGTAAATTTTTGTTTCTCTTTATTTCACTGAGTTATGCCAGCATTAAATTGATATAATGCAGCAGTGGATATGGCTCAGAGATTATGCAGAGTTTATTGTGACTTTATGATAGATAAAAATAAGGGAATCGAAACATTTATATTCAGAAGAAAGCAGCTCAACTCTGATAAAATGAAACTCAGCAACTTTACTTTTGTAGGAAAGCATTTGTTCCTTTCAAAAATGCCAAAAAGTAAATTACACTTAATTAATCAAACTTTGAGTGATTTCCAATTAGTTTCCCACAGTTCTTCTATGACAGCTCTCTCCGTTATTACAGTGTGTGAAAACAATAAGCAAAAGAGAATGACAATACATAATAACCAGGAGAAATTCAAACATCATAACTTCATAAAACTCTCTTGTTCATGTTCTGAATTCTTGCTTCTAAGTAAAAAAAAACCCCTTAAAAACTCCAAAATTAAGTTTGTGAACACAACCGAAGTAACATTTATTCAGAATGCACCTATGACTTACCGTAGGATGGGAAAGATAAAATACTTTTTGTTTTAAGTAAAATCTTAATTTCAATGTATTCTAATTTCCCTAACCAAAAATATCTACAGAATGGCATGCTCTTCTTGTCCATCCTACTCTTGCTGTCAAAGCAAGTGAAATCATAGAAATTGACCCTCAATGTTTACCTTTCTATCTAAACCAAGACATTTAATCTGAGAAAAACAAAAGTAGACAGGAAGCAAAAATATAACACATAAGTCAGTACTTCCACAAATGGAAAAAATAAAGGGATCTGCAATATCAGGCCTGTTCTTCCTACTGCAAAAATGGAATTTGTAGTTATTCTTTGTAGAATGTTAGCTCTGCCACTGTAGGAGAAACATTTCCAGAAAGGAGAACTATAATTTCTTTCTCTGTGTCAAATATTATTGGTGTCTCCCACGCAAGCAGATCACTGATGCACTCATTTTCAATTGCATCTCCCTGACTTTGAGATCTTTCTGTAGATATTTTTGCAAGTGCTTCAGCAAATGATGAGGAGAAATCAGTTTATTTGTTTAAAATAGTATAGTATGCTATTATAATTTTATGCATTTACTTCTTATTTTTCTAAAAACCAAGTCAAATTCTTAGCAGTTCTGACTTGCTTCTCTCTGCTTTTGTTCTTTTAAAAAAAACCCCTAAAAATTATAATATCTTGAATACAGCCTATCTGCAGAGTATCTCTGATTCTCAATGCTTAATCATTGCCTTCTTAACCTTTAGCTGATTTTAACAGTAACATCCTTTGCACTATTGTTCTGATTCCTGTGTTGGAACAGCTAATTACTATATGGACTTCATATGTGCTCAACTAAAAGTAGCATCTGGAAATTCAGCCTTATTTTTTTACTTTATTCTCTATATAGGAAATCTTTTATATCATACCCATATGTGCTGGCAACTTTCAAATCTCTGTGTCATTGACAGCTGCTAAGTCTAGGGAGGAGGCTGCTGGAAACTCGTGCATCGTAAGAACATGCACAAGTCCTTCACCACGCACAACTTCTTGCTGAACAGTGTCTTTTCATGCAGCAGAATAAAAGAACATGGAAAATTAATTGGGAGAAAATGGACAAGAGAAGGCATATGGTAGAACCTCATAGTTACTAGAGAAAATACTTCACAAATTATGGAGAGTTGGTAAAATTTCTGGCAAGTTTCTCAGATTGTTAGTAGCACAATAACAGTTATCTGCTGCTTTTCTCTGTATTTTCTATCATCTCTACCCAAGGATAAACATCAACACCATAGCAATTGAAGTGGTCTAAAATTTTCAGCACCGGAATTTTCTAAAATCTTCAAGTTCCTTTAGGATGGAACAACTTAGGTAGTTCACGCCAAAGAACAAAAATGTTACACAGTCACTATGAACAGGCAGGCATAGAGGCAAAAGTAGCAGCACATCCATCTTGAAAGCTAAGGAGGACCTTATAAGCTTGGTGTCATATGGGAAATGAGGCAGGAATACAAGTGAGTTGAAGCTACAAAAATAATCTGATATTTTCTGTGGAAAGAAAAGAGTGATTTATAAAATATTAGGCTTTGACCATTGTGAAATACTCATTCAAGAAAAACACCATTCACTCTCCAAGCTAAAAATTGTACAAAAGCATAGTGGTTGCATCTCACTATAAAATTTGTTTGCATTCCAGTGCAGTGATTGTTGCAATGCTGAGGCAGTATATTGCTTTTTCCTGCTTGCAAGTGCTAAGAAGGGCATATCTGATAAACACAGGTTCAAACTGGTTATAAGAACTATGATAATTCTTAAGGGAGAACTTTTGTAAAGAACCAGGATTTCTGCAAAACTTGCGTGAGCAACTCTTCACACTTTTGCACTGGAGATGTTAGGTGCAAATTGAGATCAGAGAGCAGTGAGATCAAACCTTTCAATGGTTGCAAGCTGGGAGGAAACATGTCTGTCTCTTTTCTCAGATAAATAGTGGTGGACAAGAGAAAATGACCTGAACTGGCTGCAGGGAACTTTAGACTGGATATTAGGAAAAATTTCAACACTGAAACAGTCAGAGCATTGGAACAAGCTGCCCAGGGAAGTGGTTGAGTCACCGTCCTTGAAGGTATTTAAAAGATGTGTAGATATGGACTTGGGGTCATAGTTTAGTGGTACTTTTGGCAGTGTTAGGTTTATGGCTAACTTGATCTAAAATGTCTTTTTCCAACCTAAATTACTTTGTGGTTCTACTCTGCTGATGCTGCTGGTGCACTCACGAGTGAGCTGGAAACTCCTCAGGCAGAAGAGAGAAGAGAGGTGACCTGAAGTTTCACCTCATGGCTCCAAGACTGACACTGAGGTATTCTTTCATCAAACAGGCAAAATCACAGCAACAGCTTGGAGATGAAGTCAAGAAGTAGTAAGGATCAATAATTAATTTTTAACAAATAATGAGGGCAACAAATACAATATTTTTTACAGGACATAGAGGTTTCATCTCTGGGAAACTGTGAATAATGCTGGACTTCCTTCAGACCCAGATATTCCTGGTAGGAATCTCTATGAAAATCTTTATCCCGAGTTAGCCTAATGGTGTTATCCTTGTTTCATATGTTGCAATAAGCTTGCCAAGAATGTTTAAACTGCATCTCAGTGCTCACAACATTTGGCTACTGTAAACAGTCACAGACCATCACAATTGGTAGAAAATCTCTGCTTTCCCCAGGAGTTCCTGGAGCTAAAGTTGTCACAGTGCAGCTTTTTGGGCCACCTGGAATACAGAAAGTTGGTACTTATCTGCAGTCATCTTAAACAGGATTGCAAGTTAATATCATCATGAGGACTCTTTAGTCTGATATTTTCTCTCCTCTCTCCCTATTTCATGCTCCAGGGAGTGAGGAAACCCCTTTCAGAAAGTATCTTTACTACGTGAAGCTGTTAAAAAGGTATTTTTGATTAATGGGCTGAGTTCTATTAATGAAAACCTAAATTGTTTTAAAAACATTATCCTAAGAACTCTTTTCACTTGTAATAATTTTAGCAAACACATCATAAAGCAAGGCTTTAGCCCTATATTCTGAAAAGAAAACAATTGACCTTTATGCAACTGTGTCTGTTGAAAAGCAAACCGATTTGGGTAAGCAGGATTTTGTGGCCTTCCCATCTGCCACTGGTCAAGGATGTGCAGAGGAATGTTTTTTCAATAAACAAGCTGCCAAACTCAGGAACAATTTCATTCTCTGAGACCTATAACCACAAATCTGGATATAGACCACACATGTCCTATGAGGAGCAGTTGAGGGAGCTGGGGTTGTTTAGCCTGGAGAAAAGGAGGCTCCGGGGTGACCTTAGGCTCTCTACAACTGCCTGACAGGAGGCTGTATCCAGGTGAGAATTGGTCTCTTCTCCCAGGCAACCAGTGACCGGATGAGAGGAAATGGCCTCAAGTTATGCCAAGGTAGGTTTAGATTTAATATTTGGGAAAATTTCTTCATCAAAAGGTTTATCAACATTGGAACAGGTTACTCAGGGTAGTTGCTGACTCACCATCCCTGGAGGTGTTTAAGGATAGACTGGATGTGGCACTTCGTGCCGTGGTCTAGTTGACATGGTGGTGTTCGGTCATAAGTTGAACTCAATGATGCCAGGGGTCCAACACAACTGATGCTGTGTTTCTGTGAAACAGATCAGATATAATTCCTCAGAACAAGGAGAGAGAAATTTAAGAGGCAGAAAATACTACTAAACTTCTGATTCCTCTAGAATTTTTAGAAGCCATCACAGAAAGAGTTGTGAGCATGAAAGGGACACAGTAAACACTACCAGTCTGAGGAGTTCCTGTAGCTGGTGGTCCAAAGCCAGCAGTCATGGATAGTTTTCAGGGCTGAGCATATAAGATTTAGCTAACTTTACATTTCTACATTTTGAATCTCTTTGAGTGGCACAATAGACTTGAAAATGTAAAGCAGATCTGAACGCTCAAGGTTTAGCATGGATTTGACCTAATTATCAAAGTGATTCTGAATCCCTACTAGCTGGCAAAACTTAGAATCCTAGAAACATGAAGTCCTAGACATCAGCCTCAGTGTGTGTTCAGTAAGGCTTGTTTCTTCATTCAGCTAAAGATCATGTTGAGTTCTCTATCTGGCTTAGAAAGGAGGCAGACCCTGTGCAGCCACATATTTCCATTGCAGCTTAACCAAGTCAAGAAAAACAGATAAAATCAAGATATTTGGCAATAATCTTTCACAAGGAAAACTGTTAGGAGATCTAAAATGCTGGAAAATCTCCTTGAAATTCATAGCATTAAGCACGTAAAGAATATTTAAAATAATTTCAATCAGGTCTGGAACTACCATATAGAAGATTTAATACTCAAATACTGGCTCACTGTATGGTGATAAACAGAGTATCCAAAGGATCTTTTCATAAGTCTGGAGTCTAAAACGTCCCTCTCCAGAAATGAAAATTCTAAGTAGAAATTAAACTATTGGATATTTCTGACATACCAACCAAGCTGTAGACAATGCAAAGGAGAAAGAAGAGGGAAAAAAAAAGAAAGAAAGATAATAGATTTGGAACAACATGCTAGTCTGTGCTTAGCAGATAATAACGTCAGAAAGACTTTTAAAAGAAATCTTTAAAAAGTGAAGTTATTTTTGTTCTGTCCCTCTTTTAGAAAGCACCTAATTCTTTCAATTAATTGGTTTGAATGACAGTTGTAAACTAATGAGCTACAGATGTCCAACTCTATAAGATGCAGCAGGAAAACATGGTTTATTTATCAGTTCCTTACAAGGGGAAAGAAAACCCAAAAACTTTTTATCTGTTCTTTTTATTTGTGTTTAGTTCCTTCTAACTTTGCAAAAATCTTTAGCTCCATCTTCAGAGCAGTAATGTACATGCACCTTCAAAGCAAAGAGGTAGAAATCTGTTAAACATACCACAATGCACTGGAAAGTAACACAGCACAAATGCTTTGAAATAAGGTTGAAAGCAAGAGAGGGTTTAAACCAAGTGTGAAGCAGAAAACTTTAAAGTACACTACCTCCCGTGAATTGGTCCTGGTTATGGAAGCTGCTTGTGCTAAATTGGTTTGAGAAGTCCTTGTATGGTGTAAACATGCATTTGTGTAAATATTTGCCTGAACAAGGCTGGGTTTGGGGAAAGGAGTAGGGAACGCATTAAAAAATGCTGATGTATTTAACCAAGTAAAATACCGGGTAATGAGCTGACGGACTTAAAGCTGCCACTGAAAGTTGACACTCAGCTGTTGATAGCAGAGGCTAAATATTTAAGAGGCTACCATATTAGAAAATAGAAAAGCCATCATTTGGCAGAGGTAATGGGCCTGTTGTCAGCTGCATGACAACTGGGTTATAGAGTAGTCAGGCTAAGGAAGTCAGATGACTATAGAATAAACTAATTCTCAGCTGAGATTATGGTTGCTTTAAATGTCAGTACTTTAAAGGCATTTTATCACTTGAAAGTGTCAGGTATGCTTTTAGCAATGGTTTCCTTTTTTCCCCCATCCCACCAGTGCAGCTCCTCTCTGAGATCAGGTAGGGCTCTGACCTGTGTTGCTGAGAACTTTGCATCTCCCTGAACTGCTAGTGAGCAGGCTTGTTTGGTTCATTGCTATTTCAGTTACTCAGCTTGCAGTGTTTTCAGAACCCTCTTCATGCAAATAACTCTTGCAGCTCAGTAACCTGAGTTTGTAGTAGTAGTTTGGGATCTAATTTTTACTGTAATCACAAGGGTGTTGAAGAACAGACTTAAATCCCTACATGCCTGATGTAAACATACACATTCAGTTGAATATGCTTCAAGACCAGCTTTAAGAAGACAGACTTCCTCTTCTCAAATTCAGCAAAGTATTTCATACTGTAATTAAAATGCTACTGATCATAAAGAACATTAATGTTTGCATTGTTTTTTTAATAAAGGCTAATTAAAGCAAATTTAAGTTTTAATAACAGCTAGGAGAATAGTACTTAAGACATTTCAAATTAAGCTGGACACATTATGTTCAAGACAAGCGTCCCAAAGCAACCCTTACTAATTGCCAATTGTGCTCCTTTCTGCAGAATGTAATCCTTTCAGCCTTAGGAAGATACATGTTGCCCTGGAATTTGCTTGTTATCTCTTCATCTCTCCCCCAAAGTCAGGCTGTAAAAAGAACAGCTTTAACACTCATGAACCTGCTCTTGCTCCCATTGATTCAGGGTTGTGCAAAATATGGTTGGACTGGTTCAGTCAAACATTAAAAGTTGTTAAAGCCATAACAAGCTTCTGAGTTACCCAATAAAATTTGCTCCTGACATGCCTGTTGCTACTAATCTTTTTCTTCATGGGTCCCAAACAGCATGTTCAGCTCAGCAGGTACTTTCTTCTTTACCTGTCTAATGCAAGTTGGCCTAACAATGGAAGGACAGATAAGATGATTCAATCTCTCTACTGCCAAATAAATAGTTAAAAGAGAAAGTGGAGAAGGAACGTGAATGATGTGTCAAAAGAGCAGCTGCTGTGGTACCTCAGATTTATCTCTCTATGGATGCTGGATTATGCCAGATTCTGTAGGGAATACATTAACTCATCCCTAAAGTAAGCACTACCCCAACAATGAAAAAAGGCAGCAAACGCATGTGTGGGAATTCTCCACTAGTTAACAAAAAGAGGTTTCCTGAAAAAATTCCAAATAATCCTCCCTGCCAGTAATTTTGGGAAATGAAGGGTCTCATGCAGAGGCTTCAAGGTCACTTTTCACAGCCCTAGGGGACACAAGTTTAACAGGAAATACAGCTGCTCTCCCAGTCTTACACTTACATGAAGAAAAAGCACAGTCTCTTAGGAAAACAAACATTCATATGACAGAAGAGCTGGTGATACCAGGACAGCAAGACAGCCTTCAGACAATTCCCTGCCCTTAAACTGAAGTCAAACTGTAGACTGTCGTGGCCAGCAGGGAAAGCATTTCCCAGGATCTACCCCTTCTTATCTCCTGCTGAGATTCTCTACACTGTACTATAAGAGTGTGTGTATAGTAATATTGTCCCTTCAAAATTGCCTAGAAACATGAAATCAAACTCTTTCCATGGGTAAAATGTAGTAAAGGAAATAAAAGTGATTGAAACAGTGGTCAGATAGGCAAATTATTTATGCTCTGTGTACATAAGTGTGATACTCTTAATATTAACTGGACTTATTTTGTAGCTGTATTTATTTCTTAGTCTCATGTAATGCTTTTTCTTAATAAATGTCAGTCATTGCTTCTAATTTATCTATGCTTGTTTTTAAGAGTATTCTTTCTAGAAGAAAATTGCTGTTCTCTAGTTCTTAATTCTGGTTTTAATTAATCTGAGCTGCCAGTCTGTGTCAGCACAATGATGTAAAGTGAGTGGGATACACAAGGTAGAACTTGATGGCTGGTGGGCATTATTAGATAAACTTATGGACGTTTTAATTCTACTGAGATCTAATCCATGCACTGTGCATTACAACTGTCTGGTAATACTCTGCCAAGAGCTATTAGAATTTCACATCAGAAGTATCATATGAATGGCTGAAATAAGACAGTTTTTAATATAGCTGTATATAACAGTTTTAACATTTTATTGACTAGTAGATTTTGGTTGGGAGCAATATTGGGAGAGATATTCTAGAGACACAAGGATGTAAATAATGGGGTTCAAACTGCTAAAGAAAAGGTTTTTCGGGGACAAACACTGCTAAATACAGTATGCCAGGAGTCGGACTCAGTGATCCTTGTGAGTCCCTTCCAACCCAGGGTATTCTATGATTGTATGTAAATTCAGGCGCAACCAGACTAATTGGACCGTTCATTTTTATCTTTTCTCCTAGATAACAAATTAAAATCAGGGAGCATAAACTTCATGGTATCACCTTTCCATGTCCTGTGCAATGAGCCAGCCTACAAGCTTTCTTCTACGAAGATGTCTTCCTATGGCCTCAGATTTTCACCACTGCAATAGCCTATCTTCTCTAGTACCTAAGATGCATGACACAGGAATTAAATCACAAAAAAAAGGAAAGCGCTGACTCACTGTCCTGTTTAATTTCACTGCATGTGGGCTGCTGAAAAGCTGCAGCCTCTCTCAACACAGATGTTGGGAATTTGGAAATTAGCTCCAAAATCTCTAGTTCCACTGTCACAGACTATCCTGATGATGCAGCTTGGTACAACAGCTTGATAGTTTTGAGGAGCATAGACAAGGCTTGTTAGCATAGAAAATATCAAAATGCAAATATTTGCATCCTTCACCCCTTTGGTATTCCAGGATAAAAGCAAACATCTAACCCTTCAGTGGGCTATTTCTCTTTGTACCACCACAAGTTCATTTTTACTTTCATAACAGAAAATATTTGCTCTCTGTCAGTTTAAGTACTTTGAACAGGAAATACAAATCACTATCCTCATCCATGGACAGAGGAAACAGAAATCAAGAGATGTGAATCAATCTGAGAAAATTCATGCTGGAAATCACTCTAATAAACAGGAATGGAATGTTGGGTTAGTAGAAGAGGAATTCCCTATTTAGCAAGGTATGTCTCCTTTCATTAAAAATCCTTTTAGGAAGTATGTCCCAAATCACTTGTTCAACGTGACTATGAGAAGATTCTGTGTTTAAATAATGCGTCTAGCTCATAGTATATTTTCCATACTAAGCAAAAAAGGGTGGCATTTTTTACTATCAACATGTGAGAATAAATTGATTTTACATTTGCAGTTCTAATGTCCATTGTTCTGAGTGGATTTGTAAGCACTCCTTGGATTGCATGATAAAAATTAATAGAAGCTAGAAAATGAGAGGTTTTACCTATGCTGCTCTTCCACATAATACCATAATGTATATGTATAGAAGAATTTTGTCCCTTTTTCCCCCCTAGTAATGATGCAAAAATTGACATTTTTACTAAGTAAATAGGTCTTCTCTAGCTTTAATAGGTTTTTACTAAGGTTCTCAGAACCAGCTTGTTCTAATAAGAAGCAGAAGCTGCAGCAAGTCTGTAATTCCTCCTTACCCTTCTGAATTTATCTAGAGATTTCACAAAGCTCAGCTTGCTTGCAAATGTGGAATTCCTTTTGTTGTTTCCCCTTGTTCTTATATTGTATCATGCATCATTCCATTAGTCCACAGCTTAGTGCTCATTGATTATCATCACTCTTTTTGTGCTTGATAATGTTTACTAAGGTTTTAACAGCATTTCTGCACACAATAACTGTAGCTAACAGATGAAAAACACAGCCATTTCAGTGCAAAACAATTAGCTTACATATCCTTCAGATACTGCTTGTGTTATAAAGTACAAGTTAAGAAGGAAGAAACCATGCATGTTAATTGAAAATAAAAAAAATACATTACTGGCATATATTCAGATGCAGCAAAATGTAGTACTTAGGCACTGCAATTAATAGGTTCACTTCATAGGGAGTGTTTAAGTGCTTTATAGTCTTGCTTTAGAGCTCTGCATAAGTCATTCTGATAATCACACACAATTCAGGATACTCTTGTAGTATCAAGAGACTGACAGAATATATATATGCTCCTTTCTTCCTCATTGCACCCAAGCTTCCTAGAGCATCACTGTTCTCTGCATCCATGCAGGCAGTCTTCCAAAGAAGCCAGCAGCATGTAATTCAGTGCTAGGCACTGGGCAAACCCAACATCACCAGGAGTTGCCCAGTACCAAGCTTTCCTTGAAGTCTAGTAAAATACCTTTCCGAAGAGTAAAAGCTCTTTTCTGCAGAAATACAAAACAAATCCAGGAGGCAAAAAGTCGTTTATGTGGCCAGAAATTGTTGCCTGTGAACCCAGAGGAGGCTGGAAGCGTGACAAACTGCTGCCACCTGCTGCTGGTTCATTTTCAGCCACCGAAGTTCAGGCAAACCAAATTCGCAGCAGCCAGCAGAAATTGCAGATCATCACTTTCTTTAGGGGAAAAGGGAAGAAACAACCTGCTATATTTATCCCGAGAGTAGGAAAGCACTGATTAGACCTAGGGCACTAGTGCCAGTACTGTGGTTGCTAGCATTCAGTACCTCGGCTTTTCTACCCTGCAATCACCTATCTGTCAGTAACTTAAATGTGTGACCTTGAGAAAGCAAATTAAGCTTTTTAACACTATTTTCCAAGCAGTAAAAGGGAAATAAAACTTCCAGATTTTTTTCAAGAGTGTCTAGAGGTGTTGAATACATTCATGTGATTGTTTAGAAGTGTGCTTTTTGTAATTATCTTTACATCTTAATTATTTCAGAAGATTATTTTAATAAAGTTCCAATTGTAATAAAATTTTCAGGCTTTATTAATAAGCAAGCATTAATATTGAACTGTAAGGCAGTTAGTCTGCTCCAATTGCATGTATAATAGGGAAAAAAGAGACCAGCCTGCATTAACAGGGCAAGGCTAGATAATACAGTATTTTTGTAAAGGTTTACATCCGTGCATTGTATGTGGCTCTGTGCACTTGTCAGTGAGGTCATGAAAAAAATGACAGGATGTATCTGGAGACTTGTTTTTTAAATATGTCAGCAATCATTGAATTTCAAATCAAACTCAGAGCTCAAGTTAACATGCTCCATGTTTACTAATAGATGCCAATTCATGAAGCCCCACAGTCTAGTAGAGGCAATACAATGAGTATAATAAATGCTAGCCAGATAGCTAAGAGCTCTGACTGTTTTAGCGACCTGTAGGTATCACACATTTTTGAAGGAAATCCTACCCTGCTGGTGACACTGTAATGCAAACCCTCCTGATCTCACTGCCAAGTGTAGAAGACTGAGCCACAGAAGTGGAACTGCCAGCAAGTGATTTTCTGTGATCAAGGTGTGTGTCTCTGTAAAGGGGACTTTGATGGCCCTGGGTGAAGATGAAGGGAACTGGTTCCCCAGCTGGCAGCTCTCTCAGGGGTGGCAGCAAAATCCTGGAGCTCTCAAATTTTGGGGATGACCTGGAGCCTGATCATAGAATCATATGATCATTAAAGTTGGAAAAGAATTTCCAGGATCATAGAGTTCAACCATTAACTCGACACCACTATGTTCACCACTAAATCATATCCCCAAGTGTCACATCCACATGCATTTTGGACATTTCTGGGGATGCTGACTCTACCACTTCCCTGGGCATCCTGTTCCATTGCCTGACCACCCTTTTAGAGAAGAAATTTTTCCTAATAATTAATCTAAATCTCCCCTGGTGCAACTTGAGGCTATTTGCCTCTTGTAGGGGTCCAGAACTGAACACAGTTGCATTGTGTCTAGCTAGGGTGAAGTGAATTCTCCCACAGAAGCCTTCACGGTGCTGTGTTTGGCACTGGTAGCTGGAAAGGTGTTGGTAACACACCTGTGTCTTGGCTACTGCTGAGCAGCGCTGGCACGGCATCGGTGCTGTCTCTACAACGTTCTGCCCCTCCATCAGTAGACTTGGGGTGGGCAAGATCCCGGGAGGAGTCACAACTAGGCCAGCTGACCCAAATTGACCAAAGGGATATTCCATATCCTATGACATCTGCTCAGATATAAAAGCTAAGAAAAAGGAGAAGGAAGGGGGGGCATTAATTTTTTATGTTTCTCTTACAGAGCAATGTGCAATGAAACTCAGGGAGCTGAGTTTCTTATTTGCTGTCTTTGTATCAAAAAACAGGGCCTGTGCTTCTGTTGCTCCATTAATTACTTCAGTTCTCAGATACAAAATTGTATTTGAATTGTGATATTTCTCACACACGTTTTTTGTTTGGCCATAATCAAAAGGAATATACGGAGGTTGCTGTCTGTGATAAGAGCATCTTGAAGCCTCTTGGCTTTTTTAGATCAAAATTAACTCCAGAAAATCCCGGGGACATTCATGGTGCAGCATCTAACACTGCCACTGTTCAAGGATGAGTTATACATTTCTCAGCATGACAAATTCTGCTGTAACTGGCTTCTTCTTACATCCTTAAAAAAAATCAGTTTCTTTTAAGAAGAAAAAAAATCCACCTGCACCTCTTCTTTCAGCTGTGGAAGAAGGGTAAATCATCCCCTAGGTACAAACAACTGATAGCAGTGAGTCTTTACTTTCAGCCTGGAAAGTTTCCATTAGTCAACTCAGTACAACAAGCTAGAAATTTTAGCTTTATTTGAAGAGCAGGTGGGGTGTGAAGAAATTTTTGATGCCGGTTTTAGTAAGGGCTTTTGTTATCTATCACTCTTGGCCTGAGTGTAAAACAAAAACCTTATCCAAGATCTCATTAACACTGAGATTTTTAAATTAGGACAAGGTGATTAATTTTTAATATTGTTTGAATGTGCACTAGAGTCTTTTTGTTTTCAGCTTGGAGTACAAGCACAAAAAAATATGGGAGAGAGATTTCTTCTGTTTGCTGGTTATCATACTGGAGTAAGGCATTGTAATTCTTGCTGTCAGCCACCTTTCCTACCTTGAATGAGTCACTTGAATCTTCAGTACTGGTGTTTATGTAAGAAAGAGACAAGTCTGCATCACTTTGTACATAAATCTCTCTGAGCACTAAATAAATACTCCAGATTCCCTGGTTAATCTGTGAAACGTTATACGGCGTGTTCATGTGATACTCTCACCTCAGCTGAATATTAATAAAGACCAGAAATTCTGAGAAAATATAATCATTTGAGGGTTTCACGGAAACTGGTCATCACATGACCAAACAGCTTTTCCAGTAGTCAGCTAAGCCACTGAGATATCTCAAGTTTCTCACAGATCATCTTATTACAGCAAAGGTAGAATAGTTCGTGTTTTCAACCTGTAGGTCCACAGAAGGATATGCTTGTCTGCTCCCTCTGGAGCTGGAAATGGCACTTTCCAGAGAGGAAATACATGAATACCAGCTGTTGGAAAATTGTGCTGGGCTGCATTCCTTATTTTTCCTTTCTTCTTTCCAAACATCTTACTGATAAATTTGTGATGCAGATTTTTTCATTTCTGTTCCCATTACAAAGTTATATAATGATCCCAATTCACAAAAGGAGCAGCAGAACAGGATGCAGTATTGACATTAGGCTAGCCTACAACAGGAAAGGTGAAGATCTCTGGAAAGCTGCAGATGGGTATATTAATTGGAGTAAATCAGGCATCAGCTGCTTGTTAGATTCTTATCACAATGCCTTATCACACAATCAGTCACTGAGGTCGAAGGGCACACCTGGAAATGGTCTAGTCAAACCCATCTGCTCAGAGTAGGGTCACCAAGAGCAGGTTGCTCAGGGTCATGTCCACTTGAGCTTTAAACATCTTCCAGGATGGAAGACAGGTTTTTCAGTGTCAAACCACCCACACAGTATGTTGTTTAAGATTTTTCCTTAGTTTAAGTGGAATTTTCATAATTAATTTTGTGCTTATTATTTCTCTTGTCCTGTCACTGATTCTGTCTAGATTCATCCTTTTTTAATGCTTCCACTAACAGGTTTCAGCTCTTTCAGCTTTTTCTCATACAACGCATTTCGAGTGCTTTAATCATCCTTCTGACCCTTTTCCAACTTGCTCCAGTTCATCCATGTCTTCCTTGCACCAGACCTAGACTCCAGATGTGTGTCACCAGTGCTGTGTAGATGGGGACACACACCTCCCTTGACTCATGGGCAACACTTTTCCCGTTATAGGCCGGGATACCATTGATACCCTTTACACCAGGGGTGAATTCTTGCTCATGTTTAACTTTGTGTCCACCCAGGTCCTCTCCTGCCAAGCTGTATTTCAGTCCCTCGGTCCAAGCCTGTACTGTTGCATGACTGTTACATTTCCTCAGTTACAGGACTGGACATTTTATTCTGTTGAACTTCATGAGGCTTCTCTCAGCCCATTTCTGCAGACTGGCAGTGTCCCTCTGAGTGGAAACACAACTGTGCAATGTATCAGTCATTGCTCCAAAGTTTCATATCATCTCTGAACCTACTCAAGGTTTGTTCAGTCCCATTATTCAGGTAGTCAAGGATGCTGCTAAAGAGTACCAGCTCCAGCACCAGCCCCTGGGGTACACCACTACAGACAAATCTCCAGCTGGTGATGTCACTGCTAACAATCCTCTGAGCTTGGCAGGTCCAGCAGTTCTCAGCCCACCTTGCGGACCACTTATCCAGCCTGTTTGTCTCAGTTTGTCTATGAAGAAGTTTGGAGAGATGGTGTCTTACAGAGCTTGAGACAGATGACATCCACTTGTTACTTAATTATTTCGGTGCACTAGGTCTGAAATACAAAAATATATGAGATGCCAAAGGGGAAAACATAATAAAATATCTTGAATTGAGATGCATGGCCTTTATTAGATTTGTTCACTCCAACAGAGACTATATTTTGAGATAGTCCAACTAGCTTTACTGGCACGCAAGAAATTTGCCTGATTACAACAGATGAAAATTATTGCTCAGGCAATATTGGAAGTGAGGGCTGTCAAGGTCACAGTGCTGATTGTGGAATGCTTTTCAATGTCTCTGTCCTTATGTGCTACGTTGCTATAGTGATTATCAATCTGCTTTTACAGAAACTTCATAAACATCAAGGAAAACTAATCCATTTGCCTGTAATATTCATTCTGAATATTAAACACGTATATGAAATAGGGTGATACTTGACACTTCTAGTTCATTAAAGGTTTCCCTGGACAGATTTGAAACGATATTATAGGGCATTTTGAGCTGTAGACATAAGTTTTCAAACTTGATAAGCAAAGTAAGGAAATTACTCATGTAAACAAGAACAGCAACTTGTACTGATAACTCTTAATCAGAATTTCTGAATGAAATTGTAGTCTGTAGCACATATACAGCCAAAGGAAACATCACAGTGTGGTGTTTATTTTTCCCAGGGTAAGGGTGCTATCATAATATAGGATCAATGCACAACTTGAGGATCATGTTTCTGTGCTTATTTAGTTGAGGAGCTCTGCATATTAGGGCCTGCCACCTATTAACCACATAAAAGGTGTAGTGACCTAGAAGATCCTGTAGTTCAGGCAGTATCATAAATGCCTTAGTGGGCAGCGATCCTTTTTTCCCTTACCATATTGTGTTCCAGTTCCCTCTCTTTGTAACATAAAGTATTGACAATAAAACAATACCTTCCTCAAGCTCTTGCAGAGCACCTTAATCATACAGCACACATCCATGCATTTTGCAAGCAAACACCTCTCTACTGTTGCAAACATAGTAAGGCAGATCCTAGAATCACATTTAATTTCATGGCACATATATGTATGTTTTTGAAGGCAGTCATGTAAATAAGAATTTTGTTTGTACCTTTTAGAATATAGGCAGAGTTTCTTTTAGTTACTACTAGTTATATATTTTAATTTGAAATTACTTTGTATAGCTAAAATTTTCAGATAACTCTTGGAGAAATAAATCATGCTGTGATAGATAATTTCAATCACAAAGAGACCTTTTGTTTTGTGTTGTGGCTTCTTGCACAGCAGGGTAAAGTTCCAGAATTGGAGATCCTGAACATCTTTTTGATGTAATGAATAGTGCCTAATCTAAAACCAATTAAAAACAACTCAGGTTTAAGTCATGCTTAAGCTCAAATGATAAATTTGACATATCATAGCATCTTGCAACACATCCGGCTGTTAGATCTTGATAAATGTATTTCTTCCTAACCAGGCATTTCACGGCTTATAGTTTCACTTCAAGCCCTTTAAGAAAGTTGACAAGGGACCTCTTAAAAAGCAAATAACTTCACCCAGTCCCTACAATGAAAGGAAAAAGGAACCAGACTCACTATTTGGCAAGTTGTCAACAGCAGCTTGAAATTTTGCAGCCTACTCTGAGGAATGTAAAACTACTGATAATGTTTAAAACTGTACAAGGCATCCACAGTGGAACTGTGTAAAGCAGGATGATGTTAATTTATTAGAACACTTAAAATACTAAAAAGATGACAATCCTTTCTTACAGTTAAACACTTTTTAAGAAGAGACTTAAACCACTCAAGTAATTTGAATTTTTACATCACACAGCAGGAACCCCAACAGAACCAGAATATGTAATGCAAGGACACATATACATAAGAAAAAATCTAAAAAGTAGTTCCATTTAGGGGAAAATTGTGGAACCAAAGGGAAATAACCAAACATACTCACCATTTTCTTTAAACAGTACTGAAAATGGAAGTAGAAACAAGAGAGAAATGTCAGAGATTCTCACTTATACAGTCAATCCTTCCTTTATTAAAAAAAAAAAAAAGACAATGAGAATGTACCCAGAAAATAAATAAAGTGTTGTGAATGGTGTTGTGTGGTGCTTGCATGTTAGGGAGTAGGCAACTGGCGTAGAGAACAGCAGAATAGTTGGATAAGGACCCTATGTACAAGACTGGAATTGGTTCTGATAGATGGTCTAAGGGCTGATAAACTCAGGAATGTGTCGCCATCTAACAAAGATAGCTAAGTGTTCGTATTGTAACAGTAGCAGAAAGAAGATGCTTGGAGGAGATAGGAAGAAAAGGAATTAGGGAAGACGGGTTCTTAATACCCCTCTAGTTTTTGTGACATCTGGAAAAGCATCTGGAGGCCCAGTGGAGAGCATATTTAGAAATAAGTGCAAAGAGGTTAGCAAATCAGAGGCCCAAGTGTCAACACTGAATTTTGTGATGCCTGCATATTCCTGCTTGGGAATGATGTCAATCAATTCCTATGATGAGACATATAATTGGCATATGATTATTTTTTTTATTCACTATGAGTTTGCTAGCTAGAAAGCACTACAGGCCAAAGATGGTATAGATGACCTGCAGTTTACCTGACATGGACTTATGTGTTTTCCACAGATAAAAATTGAGAAATTGTAATAGCTTAACAGTAGGACTCAATGGAGAAACTAAGCTCTCTTCAGGCAGGTAATACACAGATACAGTTATTGGAATAGATAACTGGGCAGGAAACTTCCTTATAACCACTCAGTGGCAACTCTTTTCACCAGAGCTTCACTATGGAACAATATCCATCCTGTTATTCTAGAAATATGTACTTACTAAACCAATCTGTTATTCAGAAATGTCAAGCAGGGACTAAGAGACAGTGGCTTATCTTCCTCATTTAGGAAAAAAGATAAAAACTAAATGAACCTATCTCAGAAAGTCTAACTAATTTTCTGGATTTGGCTCTCTTTATAGAGTGAAGAAGTCTCCTAAGGCAAGTAAGAAATAAAGCGAAATAGTCTGTTTGAGTTCGTACTGGAAATGTGAGTGTTACACAGGCAAAATTCCCCAGATACAGATCAGAACACAGAGTTTGTTTGGGCTTTTTACCATCTATATGAAGGAAGTGGGTTTTTATGCCTTGGTGCTTTGTTGTGGGTTTTTATGCTCCTGAGCTGTACTCTGGGCACAGCTATTACCAGTAAACAGGCTGAGCCTCAGCCTCACAGCCAGATGAGTACCAGTAAACTCTTCCCTTTCACACTACCTGCAAACTCCTTGTATTTCATGTTCATGAAGTAACAGGAATTTGCAGGTACTTGGCTCTTCAAAAGGCTATTTGAATTTACAAAAACGTGCTGTCTAATTTACAAATAAGAGTTAGATGGTTACAAATATGTTTTCAGTTATAAAATCTATCTCTGAAAATTAGCTATATTAGATAAACAAAAGGGTACTTTCCCAGACATGTCATTTAAAAATAGCTCATTCTTCAGACTTACCTTGGGACTTTTTTTCTCAAAGACGTATGTTTGTGGAGGCAGTGTTGGTATCTACCCCCTTGTAAGAGTTTAAGTAGCTGTCATCCCATCTATTTTTTTCTGAAGTCAAGTTTAGAATTTCACTGGAATAAGCAAGGAGGGGGACTACGGCACTCTGTGGAAAAACAACTTTGCAATATCCAAGTTCCTTGATAGAAACTATGTAAGAATTTGCTATATTGCACTTTTATATAAATATTCTTGGGCTTTATCCATAGTTTGTCTGTCAAACTTCAAAAAACAGATTTTAGAAGGTGAAACTATTAAGGATTTGTTGCCCAGAACTCTACTGAAAGCACTTTACACACAGCAGTGTCTCAAACCCCAATTTTTTACCTCCTTTTACATTGTATGTAGTGGGATTTTTTTTCTTTTTCTTCTCCGTCTTAAGTTTTGGGTAGGATTATTTATGTCATTTTGAATTTTTTTGACTAATGCTTGTATACTAAGCTCTGTATCTAAATCAGGTATTTCAATTTTTCTGAGAACTCTACCCATTATTTCTCTTTTGCACTTGATGTAGGTCAAAAGTTTTCAACAGTTTTCCAACTTCATCAATGATTCACAAAATATAATGGAGCCTAGAATAATTTTTTATTCATAGAGTTTTGGGGGGTTTTTTTCCTCCTGGGAATTTCAGGTTTGTTTTGTATTTGTCAGCAATAATGCATGGCGGGGTGTGAACTTTAATGGCTTTAAGACCATACAAGCCTCAGATGCATTGAAGAGCAGAAGGCTGTGAGTTCACTCGCACTGGAGAAGAGAATCTAACTCATTGTCGAGGTTTAACCCCAGCCAGCAGCCAAGCCCCACACAGCTGTTTGCTCACTCCCCCACCAGCAGAGAATCGGAAGGATAAGAGGTAGAAAACTCACGGGTGGAGTTAAAGAGAGTTTAATAGGGAAAGCAAAAGCCGTGCACACAAGCAAAGCAAAACAAGGAGCTAATTCACCGCTTTCCATGGACAGGCAGGTGATCAGCCATCTCCAGGAGAGCAGTGCCCCATCACACGTAACAGTTACTGGGGAAAACAGACGTCAGCACACCAAACAACCGTCTACCTCCTCCTACTCCGCTCTTTGTATACTGAGCATGGTGTCATATGGTCTGGAATATCTCTATGGTCAGCATATATGATCAGCATATGGTCAGAATATCTCTGTGTTCAGCACAAATCAAAAACACAGCCCCGTACCAACCACTGTGAAGGCAATTAACTCTACCCCAGCCCAAACCAGCACACTCATTAGCACCATAGACACATGCATTGTGGCTGCTTACAGAGACATGTTATTTTCACTGCACTGACCCTTTCAAGAAGTGTAGGCTTAACTTCTCATCTGCTGGTCCCTAAAATGTTAAGACCTTGTTGGAAAATATGTCATAGAGAAAATCCATCGATATTGCTTTCCCTGAAAATATCACCCAGCCTGGGACTAATAGGCACTTTAAACTCAGCAGCAGTGAGCCTGTGAGAGCCTGGTTGTGTCAGCACACAGCCCCGGGGTCCTCAGCAGCACACGTTAGGGCAGGGAGCAATCCAGGAAAATAACTCTGAATCACAAGAGGGGCTAACACTGTCTGTGTGGCATGGTCCTGTCTGGCTGCAAGGATGCCAGGGGTCATTGACATCAATTTTGTGGGCTCTGATGTCCTTTCACAGACAAAACCAGATGAACAACAGCTCACGTCGCAGTTCCTGCATATAACAGAAAGCAAGCAATACAAGTCTCTCAGCTTATCCCATGTATGGTGAATCTAGAAAAGGGACTTTTTCAGCTTCCTAACTAAGCAAGTGAGAAGCTGAATGATATATAACATTGCTCAATGTAGAAAATAGTATTATGTAATCATCAGTCATGCAGTTTGCAAAGACAAATAAAAATTGGTCGGTTGCAAAAAATTTCCCACTGCTTTGAGGCCTAGCCTGTATTTCTGAAGTGGAAAATTGAACAAATTAAGCTATTCAGCTGACAACATTGAGCTTGGCCAGGTTATCTCCACAAAATTTCTCTATTACTCCTTGGAGAGACAAACACTTTTCCTAGCAACAGCAGAGTATCAACATCTGTTTTCTTCACTGAATTGCATCTGGGAAACACCCATTTTAAGTCTAGTTGCTCAAAATTTGGTGACCTTGATCATTGAATCATAGAATTGTTAGGGCTGGAGAAGGTCTCCAAGATCATCAGGTCTGCCCTTTGACCACCATGCCCATTAGACCATACCACACCGTACCATGTCTACTCATTTTTTGAACAGTTCCAAAGATAGTGGCTTCACCATTTCCCTGGGGAGCCCATTCCAATGTTCAACTACTCTTTCAGTGATGAAATTTACCCTAATATCCAACCTGAACCTCCTCTGGAACAACCTGAGTCCATTTCCCTTTGTCCTATCGCTAGTTGCCCCATATGATCCCGTATTTCCTTATATTAAATTACTCTTAAATTTGGACAGCATCTTAGTGAATACTTCCTGGTAGGTTTGTTATCTGTTTCAGATTAATTCCATTCCAAAAGAGCAGGATCGAAGATGTGCACTGATGTTAGAATCCTGGCAGTTGATTCCATGTTCACAAAAATGGGAAGAATTGACTTTCATGATGGCAGTCTAAGCAAGGGAGTCTTTCTTTTTGTAGTACCCAGCTACCAGAATGCCACTCACCAAAGGAACACAGAGGGAAATGCTTACATTTTGTCCCCTAAACTGGCAGATACCTGCCTGAAATCTGCACATATTCTACTGTTAATCACACTATTTTAAAATCTTTTTTTTAAATTGCAGTGCAAGGTCACTTTCTATGAATTGTTAAATATTTTAAGAATGCTATGCTTTAGATTGAACAAAAAAGGAAATATTTGCCATTTGTTTTTCATGGAACACAAAATTACTCTTTGGTTCAAAGTCTTACCTGGAGTTAGACTCATGAGACACATGTGTCAAGGCTTTGCTAAATTTCTCCAGGGGCTGACTAGGACGTTTTTTGGGCTGCTGATATTCTGGACCATGAGCAGAAATAGCTAGGGACTGATGAGAACTACTAAGCTTGAATGCCGCAGACAGAGGGCAAGTCAGCACAGAATTACTGCATCTTTTGTGTAGGGTTTGAAACAGCCTGCTCTATCCCCAGGGCCTCTGGTCACTGGCTATACGTGTAGCCTGTGTCCAGACCTGAAGCTAACAAAGCCTTTAAGCATGTTGTCAGAGAAGGTTGAGACTGCTCATAATTCACAGCTGATGACAGGATAAAAAAAAAGCTGACTCAACCTGCAATGCTGACAGTCTGAGCCAAGACGTTCAGAGAGGGGATTATTTTAATGAGATTCAAGTTATTCAACTTTTCTCCTCTGCTGTTACTAAGCAGTGAAGTTGGTAGTCAGGTAGATTTTAAGGAATGAAAGTGAGTCAGCAGTTCCATTTTAAGACTCTTTTCAATTGAATCTTCTTTCTTATTACTATTACCATTTTCCCAGAGCTTTCAGTGGGATGTTATTGAAGGAATTTTTTTTTTTTTAATACTCCAGAATCATCTAAGTAGAGAAACTAAGAGCAGTTTGCTCTCTGTCACAGATAAGGTAACTGGAGGAAAGTTTCCCAAACTCTGTTGTCCAGCACAGAGTTCCCACCCAAAAATAAAAATTAAGATTGAAACTACTCCAATAGTATTACATTTATGAACCCTGATCTCTCCCAGGTTTTCAAACTAATCTCAGCAAGTCACTGAGTCCAGATACTCTAAAGTGTTCATAGGTGTCCAATTCCCATAGATTTCAACAGGAGTAGTTCGTTGCTTTGTGGTTCTGGGATTTATCTTCTCTATACGCTACATCTTCATTTGTGAAGTGGAATAAAGAGAATTGAGTTTTCCCTGTAGCCTCCCATTCCCAGTACAGCATTACAAGGCTGAACAGTGCAGAGCTCGTTGGCTGCACCGCTGCAACAGAAAAAACTTCCCTGGCCTCAGTCCCTTCCCTGCCTAACCTACCCTACCACCAAAACTCTTAAAAAGCATGCCCAAGTGCTTTTCTAAATCATAGCCTCTGGCACAAATTAGGAGGAGCAGCTTTCATTATCTTCTTCAGACCTCTGAGAAAAACTAGAGGCAATACCGAAATGAAGAGACTCAAATGAGGAGATAAGTAATCAATACCACACAGTCTCAGATTCCTCCCATCTGGGATTAATACACATGGTAATCATTTGAAAGCAGAGCAGCTGGAGGTTGAAGCAGAGGAAGGGAAAGAAGAGAGAGTATATTTCTGTCTTTGAGATCATGGAACGCAGAAACACAGAAGATGCAGAAGCTCAATTTGCAAATAAAAAATAATCATGCGCCTGCAAGTAAACTGTACATTAGTCAGCACTCTGCTGCTCTATAACAGAACTTTGTGCCTTTAGTCACTGAGGCTTTTTTCTACATTTGACAGTGATATACAACTACTGGGTAAAACCCTTAAGTACCGTTTTCTAAATCTATATTTATATTGAAGGAGATAATTTATCTTTTTGACAATATTAATCACCAAAGATATAATCTGTAAATTAAAAACTGTATGATATTGTTACCCTGAAATACTCCATCTAACTGAGAACATTTGTTTTCTGTGTTGCTCTTCTATTAGAAAAAAGTTATTACATGATTCAATTAACTATATCTGTATTAATTATGTCAAAATGTTGCTATAGTTCTCTCAGGCTTTTGTAAATTAAATGAAAGAGTTGACTCCTTGAGAACCACTTCAGATTCTGTGTTTTGAAGATTAATATATATTGCAAAGTGTTAGAATACATAGATATTTTAAAGTCTGCAAATCTTTACTAAGCTGGACAAAACAATCTAATATAAAGTGTGTAGCTTAAGGCTCCTGATCAGCTGTGCTAATTAACATTCCCATGGGCCATTTGCACACCAAGGGCCTGGCATAAACTATTTCAACAATACATCATAGGTGCTGTTGTTACTTTACACAGATTTGCCATTTTCTCCATTTCTGCCAGCAAAGAAAAATGTTCTGTAAGTGGATTCAAGAAAGGACCACCTGATGCCCTAGAGCAGTCAGCCACAAGTCTCTTCCTAGACATTTTTAGTTCTAATATATCACAGTCCATGAAAATATCAATAGGAAATGAAAAGAATTGCTTAAATTTTCAGGCTCCTAACCATATCTCCAGAATCACCTGATAGATACGTTGATAGGTGTTCCTTTAAGCCTTTTAAAAAAGTGATAAAAGAGATAAAAATAAACTACACCCCCTAAAAGAACCCCACTGCATTAACACTCACCTAGTCAGATGAATTTTCTATGTAGCTGCACTGTGGAATTTGAAGTCTTTGTAAACCTAATTGCAAATTAGATTACAGAGAGAAAGCATGATTCATTGTAATCCTCAGGCCTATTGAACTAGTTAAATTCTGATTACTTTAAATATTTTTTTCCATTTTAATAGTAATTTTTGGCTGACAAATATCAAAGTCCTGTGAAAATGTCACAAAATAAGATTTATCTTTAGCTTGTATATTATGTTATGCCTGTAGGCTAGAATTTATTATAAAGTGCCATGTAAAGTGACATATTCTCTTTTCCTGTACTTTTAAAGTGCCAGCCTCCCTTTTCAGATAATTTACTATCAATATGGCCATATTCATTCTCTAGCAGAAGGAATTGGTTATCATTAGAAAATATTTTTCACCAAGTCAGTTCTTTTTAATTTTTAAACCATTAGGACCATCATTTAGAGAGCTGCTGTAGAATAAAATAGTATCTCTGTTTTTCAGATCCAGTTCAAAGACCAAATTGGAAACAAATCAATAGAAGCCAGGTTTCATTTGTTATTCTACTGAGAACGTGAGGTGGTGTTTTTCAGAAATATTCACATATGTATGTGTTCACATATATATGTACGTATATCACACATATATTTTATATATGTATCACATATATATGTATTCACATATTCAATTCCATCTTGACCTTTTTCAAAGTTCAGTATCTGGTTTAAAAAGATATTTTAACTTTATTCCTGGTGTTTTGCCAACAACTAACAAATGCATGATCTTCATCTTCTGCAAGTTTACTATAGATTTCTAGAAGTCAGTAGAGTTTGTTCAGCCATTGTGTCAGATTTCAGAGTTTGGTAATATTGCCTCTCTAAAAGACTTAGCTCTCTTTTTCCATTCAAGGTTCTGTCCTTCTGTAAAAGCTGCAAAAGAAAATATTCTCCACTGAAAGCCTAAATAGACCAGTATTTGAATCCTTAGAAGGCCACAAAACAAAAGTGCTAACACCTTTCCACCAGTACTCTTGTGGTTTTTTGACAGAGCTTGCTGAATGGGATATGAAGGCCCTCCACTCACTAATCCCAATGCTGTATTTTCATAGTATGCTCTATAGGCCAGGAATTCAGCTCAGTACACGCTCTGAAGTCACAGGGCGTGTTTCAAAGAACTGAAAGCATATCTCAACCAGATGGTTGAGAGATAATTTCAAAGCTACTTGGAGCTGTCAACTTTTTCCCTTTTTTGAATCTCTTCTTTCTTGATTTTGTACAACAAACAGATAGTAAATGTCTATTTCATTAATTACCTTTATTAGGCCTGATGCAATTAGTAATCATTTTACTTTGTTTTTTCTGCCTCCTTTGGTTCATCTTTGTCCAACCTAAGGTTCACCTCTGCCTCATTGTACCTCTTTAGTCTGTATTCAAGAATTTTATTTTGATGTGAGACTCAAGCTCATTCAATCATAATAAATCATTAATGTATAATATTTGCTCTCCAAAAGAAAGTATAGTATTACTCACATGACTAGTTCTGCAAATCAGCAGTTCTCAAAATTTAAGACCTTTTGAGGTCGGAAGTAGTTTATGTATACTTCATTTTATAAAGTATAGTCATGAACAATTTTTGTTGCACTATGCTAGTTTTTAGTGTGTGTGTGAGACAATTGGGTGCTGAATACAGGCCGATTAAACCCTTCCCCTAAAATCTCCCAGTAAATTCGGTGTCAGTTTTACATAGAGACATCATAATTGCATAGAACACCAGACAATATAAACAGCATTATAAAAGTGTGACTTTATCCTTTTCCCTAATATGTTAAAGTTCATACTTAACTTGTAACAATAGAAAAAAAAATCTGATAGCTGTAATGAAAAACAGTACCTGTGCATGTATTCATACTCATCTTCTGTCGATATTTGTAAGTAAGGAAGACAGATTTTTACATATATATATATATATATGTATATATACACACACATTTATAAATGAGATGTCTAGTACACTGTTTCACTCCATAGCTCAGCTAAACTGCAGTAAAGAAAATTTCACACTTGCAACTACCTAGTCAGTGCGAAAAGCTTTTAGTTACCCTTGTAGTTACAGACAATCATACTAGAAGAGCTTCCTTTAGAATGTTCCAGAGATGTGTGTCCGTAATTCAATATGATCACAGAACTGTGAAACTATCACATATGGAAGATTCATATAGAGTCAATCTATGGCAAATATACTCACAACTGCCTCAAATGTAAAATGCCAGGAAATATAAGCAAAAATAAACAGAATAAGCACTTGTGCACTTTAACGTTTCAGAAAGCTGTGTGTTTTGTTTGTTTTGCTATTTATAAGAGTATCCTCAGTAGTGTGTCAATAATAACTGTCATGAGAAGGTGTCCCAAAATACAATTTTTCAGAATCTTTCAAAATCAGTACTTGTGGGAAAGAATTCTCTTTTTCTCCAAGAATTTAATATAGAGAAGAATAACAGCTAAGCACAGAAAAAGAAAACTCTCTGCAGCTACCAGTGGGCAGCTCAACATAGATTTGTGAAAGCAGGGCACAGACCTGCCCTGGCCCCTGTGGATATAAAGGGGAGTATAGGTCAGCTAAAAAACAGGAAGAAAACTTCAGCAAGAGTCCTTCCTCCCTACTGTCTCTGTGTGTGGTAGGGAGTAAGATACTTTGGGAAAAAAAAGATTGTAGGAAATCATCAGTTCTCCCTGTAAACCAAGAGTCAGGGAGAATGAGTAAACGTGTTCTCTGGTCTGCTACTCAGATGGATTTCAAAGTCTTACAATAGATCTTCAAGTTTGACTGAATATGACAAGGTAGCCCCGCCCAAGGAAAGGAATTTATCAAAAATTGTGAGATAAATACAGTGGGTTTTTGGATTATGAGAAGGTCATGTGTTTCTTAATTGGACACTTGGGCAGCCATCCACAGACCATTCAGCCACCTAACATAAAGAAATTAATCTCCCACGTACCTTTCATGCTGTACATACAGACCAGGTTTTAATAAACGTAGTGGCATAAATGCAGAGTCACTCTGCTAACAGGGAGTGTCTCCTGTTCAAAATTAAATGGGATGTGCTTGATCAGGGGGAAGGAAATAAAAGAGCGAGGTCTAGGGCACTTTAAGATGAGTTAGAGATGCAAAGGAGACATGAATCTGAGATAACCATGTCTCCTTGGTTACATGGAATGTGGATGAGAGAGAAGAGCCAATTAGACAGATTTGCTAATTTGAGGATGATTTTAATAAAGTGCATGCTTACTGGTTTGTGAGAAGATTCCATGCTGTCTAGGGTATATTAGAAGTTGTCATTTGTTAACTGGTTTAGAAAGCTGTATCTAAGAGAAATAAATAATATGTAACTTTAGATATAGTGAAGCAGGGGACTGGATTCTCCTGAGTTTCATATCAGTAAAATTTTCTTTTGAATTCCCAGCTGCCAGCAAATTTTGTAGTCTAGCTGTTCTGAAAAATCTGGAGAAAAAGGCAGGTGTTTACTCTGAACTGAGTTCTACCTTGGATTATAGATATTCTTATGCCATCTGATTAAACTGTACTGATTTCCACTGCTGGGGTCTGCAGAATACTACCAATTTACCTTTCCAATGAAGCCACATTTTTTATTTGTTGTATTGAATTAAACATTCTGTAGACCTGTCAAAATAATCAATGTGATCAGCAGATGGCAGAAATGTAGTCCAGGCTTTTTATTCAGACTGGTCATGTGGAGACCAAGTAACACCTCTGATAAGTTATATAGATTTATACTGCGGAGGAAGTATTGCATCCAATATCTTTGATTTTGTGGATACTACTTAAAAACTGTAGTGTTTGGCAGGTACATTTTTCTTTTACCCTTTCCTTCTGCTGGCAGTAACTTATGACAACAAATTTTCTCAAGGTGTCAGTTCATAATCGATCTGATTTTTACCCTTGTAAATATTTTAGTCACCCAAATTCAAGTTTGATTCCAAGCTCTTCCATTCACACATTTGATAAATCAGAACTTGAATTCTGACTTGACAATTTTCCAATTGTTTCTAGATAAAAGCCCAAACTATGAGAGACCCCACCAAAGCTGGGAAAATCCCTTCCTCAACTGATGAGTTCTTGAAACCCATGACTGGTTTCAGCTACGAGTGGGTAGTAAGACATCATGGGACATACCTAACACGAATGGAAAGATGTCAGACTCCTCCACCTCCTAGTAAATCCTTTGCTCTTTGTATTGTCATTTCTCATGAGAGTAATTTTTCCAGTATGCTGAGTTGACAAGTGGGGCAAGAGGTCAGAGATATGCTCTATATTGTTTTGCTGATGCTGTCTTATATTTCAAAAAATAAGGAAAAAAATATTTGCTCATGCTGATAGTCAGTGAAGTATCTTAACCCCCCAGGCTAAGGAGCGAAATCTTTCTCAATTCACTCTGCCCTCACAGATTGTCCTTTGCTACATTTCTTTCTCTGTAATGTTAACTAAGTTTTTAAAAGATTTTAAATTAATTTAATATTTTAAATTAATTTAATTGTACAATAACAAAGTATTTTTTTCACAGGGATTTGATCAAAAGTAACTCAAACTGGCCTGAAAAATGTGTTGAAAGGCATACCAAATTTTCTCAGTGTTGAACACTGAGTCAGGGAAGTATGACACAAAACACAAGATAGCCACAGCAGTCCCATTTTCTTATGTGTCATTAAATGGTCTGGCCACACACTGGGGAGCAAGGATGTATAACACTGGCAGGAAAGTACAAGACAGTGCACAGATATCCCAGCTCCTGGGCAGAAAGATAGGGAAACAATTTTTCCTAGGTGGTAGTAGAACACAAATGTCAGTCATGTAACCACAGAATCATTTGCCAAATCCACAAGACTTGACAGATCTGCACTTATCTCTTTGTCACTGCTTTAAAATCATTTTTTTTTCAGCTGCAGTGTCTGTGTGTGATTTGTCAAGGTGTTCTTCAAGGCACGGCTGAAGGTTGGTCTCCACAAATCCATTATCACTTCAAAGTGACTGATTGCTGCCGAGCTGGCCTGAGTCAAGAGTCAGCAATGAACTGCATTTATTTACCACGATGAGGTGTGTGGGTAAGGTGTAAGGTACCAATATATATGGAATGCAAACTCAAAAGTGTGCATGGGCTTCCATCTGTGACAAACATTGTTACACCAGTTGAGAAAATGCACCTACCCCTCTATAAGTTAGTGACTTGATAATTAAATCAGTCACAGAGACATTCTAAAGGGGCTTTCGTAATAGCAGAAAGAGATAATATATGATACCAGAAAACAGGAATATCCAATTATTTTCTGCAGATCTTGAGGAACAAGCCCTCTTTAGAAAAGGGAGGAGAGACCTGCTGGTTTAGATCTTGACACAACGAGATGCAACATCACTCTTCTGTATGTTCCTTCTAAGTATTTTGTAACTATAATGTCCATACTTGGAATTTGTAGCCAACTTTTATTGCCTACCTTACCTTAATCCAACTTGTACTGCAAATGATTTCAAGGTCCCAGCAACATGACACTGTCCATTCTGGCAGGCCAGTGATCCTTTTGCCAGGACGCTGGACAGGGTGGCAGTGCTGTGGAACGTTCCAACAGACCCAATAGGCAGCTCCAACATGTATCTGGTGCATCAGGGAGATAGTAAACGTGGAGCTTTAGGTGGTAGAAATGGCTTGTGGCACGTCTGGAGTCAGCCTGGTGAACACAGAACTAGCAAAAGGACAGTGGTCAAAGTATCCTTGAATCCCAACTACCTTAATGACTTCATTTCACTGAGGAAGTGTGTGAAACACCTGCTTTATAAATTAAAGCAGTAGATAATTTTTAAAAGTGATCAATACTCCTAAGTACTATCATTACAGAGTTAGATGTCATTTCAGAAAGTGTTTTAAGAACATGCTGGACAAATTCTCCTTGAAATCCTCTCTTTTTAGAGTAATATTAATCCAGGTGTCTTAAACCAACCACCGTTATTACCCATCACTTATGAAAGTCTAAACTGTAGAGGTAAATCTTCAGCTATTGACTAAAAGAAAATGGATTAAGACAGAGCTTGATAGGTAAGGGTTATGCTGTACACAAACAGGCTGAAATATCAGTTAAGAACTGGTATGAGACACAGCATAATTCCACACTTGCTTCCTTTATTGCAGAAAGGCATGTGATGTAAGAAACCCTTGGGACCCATCCACACTGTTAAGCACAGAATTGAAAGTATGCTTTTTTATTCCCTTATTTTGAACTTTCCATCCTCTTAGTTGCTTCACACACAATAACTTCAAAGATTATAATTTAGGAATTGTCACAGAAAAAAAAAAATCATTCAGCAGAAAAGCTGCGTACTTATACTACAAGCCTGAATCTCATCAATTACTACTTATATACATATGCACACCTGCATACATATGTGTGTGCGTGAGAGAGAGGGTATTAAAATTATGTGTGTACTACAGTTTTAAGTACCTTATTTTAAAATAAAATCCTGTCTTTTAAAATACTTTACATAGTATAATATAGAAGTATGCATATATATGCTTTACTCTGTTCCTCTGGTTAGTATTATTCTTGAACTACACAACCTGAAATTAGAGGATTGAGTCTCTTAAATGATCAAAGAGGGTGAAAGGTGGTTGCTTATTTATTTGCTGCATCAAACAGAGCTTTGTTGTTCTAAAAATGAGCTAGAATAATTTCAGCTCTTCATTCTCCCTGTGAAAGCTTCTAACCACTTCTTTTACTATTTAAGCAGGAACTTCTTGCCATTTTCATTTACACTCAACTGAAATGGTAGGAAACTCTCTCTTCAGTGCAATAGCCTTGTTGCATTGGCCTGCCTTCTGTTTTGTATCATTCTGCTCTTTCAGATACTTGAGTATCAAAAGGAATTTTACTTCGCACCTGAACCTCCTATAAATGTCTTTTTTTTTTTTGTATCATAGTAACTATCATCACAAGGGGAACGGTTTCACAAAGGCTTATGGTCTTTACATTAATAAAACCTAGATTTAGGTAAATACAAGGAAGGCACCCATTTGCAAACATCCATCTTCACTAAGTAGCCACTTAAAGGAAAACCAACCTTTAAACAAATGATAGATCCAAATGTTTCAGAAACTTGACTGAGCTCCTCTAAGATCACCTCTAAAATATTCATCCATATGTCAAAATGGTAGTGATACCAAGAGATTGTTTTCAGTATCTATACCACAGACATTGCATCTTTTTTCTCTCTTTCTTTCTCTTTCTTTCTTTCTTTCTTTTTCTTTCTTTCTTTCTTTCCTTCCTTCCTTCCTTCTTTCTTTCTCTCTTTCCTTTCTTTCCTTTCTTTCCTTTCTTTCCTTCAGTAAGTACAGACTTTGAATTTTGGGTGGTTATCTACAGGCTATTAACAGATCAAGACCTGCATTCAGAGGGTCACATAAGTGCAGTGATTTCTCAGTAACTCTGTGGATAGGACTCTCATTTAGTTCCTGTGATAAAAATTTTAGCAATAAAGATTGATTGAAGACACTGATGTTATTGGAACAGGACTTCAGCTAGAATAAATCAAAGCAGCTGAACTGAGGACCTAGTCCACTCTTTCAAAAAGCCTTTGTTCATCTTCTGTACCTTTGGTCTACTGCCAAATACTTAAGATGGCACTGATAACTGCTTAAGTTCAGCTGAACAGCGGCACAATACCAAAGCACAACAGGTGGCATAGAAGACCCAGAGGCAAGCAAGAATATCTATAGAGTTCATGTGAGTGTCTGCCCGTGAATTTATCACTAAATAAGGTCTGTAGTTGCTCTCAGGATGTTACATGATTGCAAGCATGTGAGGATGTGTATGCTCAGTCATAATGTGAAGAAACCCAGAAGCAGCAGTTCTCTTAAAACAGACTCCTAGTCACTTCAATAAGCACTTACAGACTATCAAACAGAGAGGAACATGAACAATAGTGTAAAACAAATTGTAGTGCAGATGTGGTGTTATGGATGCATTGTTTCCCCTTTGCTCTGGGCTCATCCTTGTCTGCTGGCAACCACAACACATTAATAATAACACAAACATCTCAAATGCAGAAATGTTGTAAATAGAAGTCATTGTTTTGCTAAGTTGAAAATGTTTACATACCAAAGAGATGCTACAAACTGAAGAGATTTTCATATCATTGAATTGAATAGATCCTGTATATCCAAAGATTTTCTAAAAGTTTCGTGTTTCTTTTCAAATACATTTTATGACCCATACATTTACTAGGGGCAATATTTATTCTTCAAGTATTGATGTGAATGGTAATATACATTATGCTTTGATTATTACATTTTCACTATTAAATACTAAGAGTAAATTCTCTGGAAAATATAGCTCAGATATTCTAAAAGTAGCTATGAATTTACATAGAATTCATTGAATATTTTCAGCTCAGAAAAGATACTCTGTCATAAAAAACTGAGGAGGAAATGTGTGAAAACTTCAGAAAGCCTTGGTAATTCTGTTTGATGGGGGAGGAACAGAAGAGATGCAGACAGAATTGAAGGACAGTAGCAGGAAGGCTCAGCTCAGACTTATTCTATGAAACTCGCTATATTTTTTCAGCAAGACCATAAAATACAACACAGAAATATGTTATTAGGATAATAAATTAAACTTTGCTATAAGAGCAAGCATTTCTGAGTAGCTGGAGAGACGTGCAATCCAGGTCACCTTTAAATGCTAGTGTTAAGCTCTGCAACATCAGGACAGGAGGTAGGGAAAGAGAATGCAGGAGACTGAGTTTATATATTCATACTGACAGACAGCAGAAAAAATTACCACACTGGTTTTTCAGAGCATTTCACTTGTTCCCCATGTATGGTGTGGCAGTGTATGTGCCAAGGCTACTTCTGTGTTCACTTTTTTCTTCCTTGTTGCTTGCAACAAGAAAAAATTCGAGTATACTTGTTTTACCAATTGGTTAAGAGGAGCAGATCTGGTGTCCTTTATAAACTGCTTTGCAGGTCAATAAATATTACATGCAGTCAGCATCCCACTAAATAAAGAGGGTAATCATTTTTCTTCACTGACAATCAGAGGCAAAAGTAGCTTATCTGCAGCAATGAAATACCTATTAGTAAGTAACCATGCTCATGTGAGTCCATTTTTCAGATTAAATACTTGTACATATGTGCATATACATACAGACATAAATACATACAAAGTAGGAGAAAATAACTTTCTCAATCTTGTCAGTGTTCTTATAACAGCACATGATTTATTTATGATGCAATTTCAGCAAGGCTAAACTACAAAATGCCCACTTCAACTAGTATTTTATTATGACTGGAAGTCCTTATTGCAAACCAGGGGCCCAGCCCTTGTGTTATGCCAAGACTATCAAACATTTCCCTGATAGCTGCCCCAGGCTGACAGTGATGTACCTGTCAGGCAAATGAGAGCCTCTTTTTCTCTCTTTTCCTGTTCTACACCATGGTATGCCAAAGCCCAGTAACACCTACGAGCACAGAGCAGCAGCAGTGATGCAAAAGGGGAGCTGCACAGCCCCACAGCCTCTGCTGCATGACAGCTTGAAATCCTATTGATTGCTTCAGGGTAGCAACAACTGGAAAGAATACCTGTATTCCCCTCTCCCTCTCTTGCTGTATATCTTTGCCTGGACTTTTAAAAGCTAGGACCAGGTCTTTATAGGCCCTGATTCTCACTGAGGCATTGAATTCAACTGGAATATAAACGTCTAGTAAAAGCAATTTTAAAACCTCCATGAGAAAAAGTTACTGTTGGTATAAAACATGTTTAACTAAATCTTTCATATAGTTCTGTAGTCAGTGAAGAATTTTACTGGCACTCAATTTAAAGTCTTATAAAGAGACATAGTTCAGCTTCAGTTTGGCCTTTCATACCTGTGAGATTTCAAGCAAACTTCAGACTATCAGCAGCAGAATCTTGAAGCTGGTTAATCAAGGTATTAGCATATTCCAACAGAGTGTTAACAAAGAGGGGACTGAAATATGCAAACCAGCACTAGAAAGGAGAGGTTTTAGCATACTTATGTTCTGCAAATGCTAAATAGCACTCAGAAAGTAATTGCAGATCTCGTACATAATCCACACATCTTGTTCTAGTATTAGAAGTGAATTGTGGTGAGTCTTTATCTCAGGAACAGGCTGATTAGGATTTTCTTGCTAAAAATGAAAGACTCATCACCTGTTGCAGTTGTCTTATGCTGATTTGGCAGCTGCTAATCCTTTATATAAATTTCAAGTGAAAGGAATTTAGCAGCTAGAGAGGGTCTGTGCAGCTGAGCCTGGTGGAAATCTTTATTAAAGACACTCCAGAAGGTTTCCAGCTGTTTCTTCCACCTGCTTTATTCTAAAGCCTGGTGCAGAAAAATGGAAACAGCTGAGCCCAGATGCCCATTCTGGGATTCGTTTCACTGTGGATCAGCACAAAATCTTCTTGGACATATGAAAACCATGTGCCCAGTGTAAGGTGGCTGCCAGTACCTCATTTTTGTCCTTCAGATGGCACATTATGATGTTCATGCAGGGAACAGTGAGTGGAAATCTTAGCTGCTGGTACCAAAATCTTGGTTGACATTGGTCAACTTTAACGTGGTCTTGATATGGCAGATTGATATACTCCTAGTGCAGTCTGGAAGGCAAATTTTGCTTTTTGATGTGATGAGAACAGGAAAATAAGTGGCTGTTGTAGTTTGAGCCTGGCCAGATGCCAGGCACCCATGGAAACCCTCTGCTCACTCCCCCTGCAGCTGGACAGAGGAGAGAAAAAAAATTCAAAGCGTTCATGAGTTTGAGATAAGGATTACGGGAAAAGAGATCAGACAAAAACAGGCTCGAACTTAAAAGATGTGAAAGTAGATTTATTACACTAACAGAAACAGAACAGGATAATGAAAATTAAAATGAGCTTTTGGAGAACACCTTCTCTCCCCCCACTCCCTCCTCCCAGCTCTACCTCCTACCCAAACGGCTCAGGGAGACAGAGAATGGGGGTTTCCTGGTCAGTTCATCATCTGTGGCTTCTTACGCTGTTCAAGGATTGGAACTGTCCTCCCCTGCTGTTCTGTGGGGTCCCTTGGTCCCCTCTGGGAGACAGTTCTCCAGGAACTGCTGCAACATCTGTCCATCCCACGGACAACAGCAGCCCTCAAACTGCTGCAGCGTGGGTCACTCCCCCACAGGGTGCAGTCCTTTTCAAGCATCCACCTGCTCTGGCTCCTGGCATGGGCTACTTCATGACTTCAGGTGGATCTCTTCACTCCTGTCAGCCTCCATGGGCTGCAGGGGCACAGCTGCTTTACCATGGTCTTCACCACGGGCCGCAGAGGAATCTCGGCTCCGGCTGCTGTACTTCCCAGTCCTTCCAAACTGACCTTGGTGCCTCCATGTTGTTTTCTGCTCACATCTTCTCACTCACCTCCTCTTCCCTGGCTGAAATTAAAACTGCACCACCAGGATTGTTTTGAATTCCTTCTTAAATCTGTTATCACAGAGGCATTACCGCTACTTCCAATTGGGCGAGTCCTGGCCCATGGCATGTCCATCTTTGCAGCCAGACAGACATTGGCCCTGCAGGACATGGTGGTGGGAGCTTCTAGCAGCTTCTCACAGAAGCCACCCCTGCAGCACCCCCCACTCTCAAAACCAGGCCTTGCAAAACTACAACAATGGCATAAAATCATTTTAAGGACATTAATTGAATGTTCCTGCTGAACAGAAGATCTGCAGAATAGAGGAGACAAAGAGTGTGCACAGTTCCTTAGAGCTGGTTACAAAGCCTTGAGTTCAGAGTGATGTTCTTGCTGATGAAAACTATCAAGAATAGCGGAACTTAAAAGGGTTTTCTTGGGTGCAGAGAAGACCTTTCTCTAGAAATTAAAATGCCTGAAAGTGACTCCCATTCAGTATAAGGGAAAGTGGCAGCATCGTTAGTTCAGTAGTATAGATTGTGACCCTTCTCTGTCTATGAAATCAAGTTCACTAGTGAAACTTTTTATTAGAATGGCTATTGGTATGGGCTAGATCCTAACCAGATTGCTGCTGAAAGCAATCACAACTGCTTAATCTAAGGAGAATTATTAAATTAAAACATATCTGGAGTTTCTTGATAAGAGAATAATATTAACCTAAAATACAGAGGGTTAGAAATATGGAAAAGAGAGTGATACAAAGGTATCACACCTGAAAGAAATTATTTTTCATGATGTCATAGCAGGCAAATATATTTTTTTAAAAAGGAAAAAAGTGATACTTGCACTCATGTCATGGTTTAACCCCAGCTAGCAACTACCGTGCAGTCACTGTCACTCCCCGACTATCAGCCCAACCAGCCCAAAGCAGCACTACTCATCTTTCCTACAAGCAGTTTCAATCATTGCTACCACCGTTAGAGCATTGCAAAAGTTGTCCTTTTTCCTAGGGATGAATAGGATCTTTCCTCCTCAGGTCTATCTCTACCCCTTGACAATTTCTCTCTCTAGGTTTGTTATTTTGCTTCTAACTTTGCTTCTCGCTCTTCATTATTAACTGCTGAAGTTTCCTTTTTCGATCATCTGTCTTCTATTTCACTGCCTAGGATTGTCACACTCTCTTGTTGACTCAGCATATTTCTCTTTGATCTCACAGTTTTATTTTGCTTTCTGATCTCAGCCTTCTCTCCAGTGCAAACTAATCCTTTCTGCACATAATGAAAGAGGGTTTTAAACTAAAGTTGCTGGGGGAGGGGAACCTCAACCCATCCCGCTCTTACCAGTTTGATGCCAGTGTCAGCAAGAGGTGCCCAGAGCCTGGAATAATATGTCAGGGGAAGAGCATCTGAAGAGCAACACAAGGGAATTCCAGCTACTAGGTCAGCCTCATGGAGGGCCCAACTCAAACGCCTCTTTGCAAACACGGGAAGTACACAAGGGGAGTCAGGGACTACACGTGCCTTCAGGGCTGTCACCTTAGCGACATCACTGAGATGTGTTGGGAGGGCTCCTATGACTGGAGTGTTGGAATGGGAGGATGCAGGCTCTTAAGAAGGACAGGCCAGGAAGACAAGGAGAGGGTGTCACCCTCTGTGTCAATGACCAGTTGGAGTGCATAGGGATGGATGAGGAGTTGACCAAGAACTTATGGGTTAGGATTAAAGGGAGGCAGGGACAGGTGACATTATACTGGGGCTCTGCTACTGGTCGCCCAAACAGGAAAACTGAGCAGATGACAGATATAGACAGATAGGAGCAGCCTCACACTCACAAGTCCTGGTTCTCATGGGAGACTTCAATCACCCCAAAATCTGTTGCAGGAGCAATCCAGGAGGTTCCTGAAATTCACTAGCGTTAACTTCCTTATGCAAGGGAGAGAGAAGCCAATGAGAAGTGGTGTTATGCTGGACCTTGTTGTCACCAACAGGGAGAGTCTGGTGGGAAATGTGAAGCTCAAGGGCAGCCTGAGCCGCAGTGGCCATGACATGGTGAAGATCAAGATCCTTAGAGCAGCAAGGATGGCACTCAGCAAGTTCCCTACCGTGAACATCAGAAGAACAGACTCTCCAGGGATCTGCCTGGTAGATTACCATAGAATAAAGCCTCCATTCCTATGGAGTGAAGAGAGGCCCAAGAAAATGGGTTAATATTCAAGGATCATCTGCAAGCTCAGAAGTAATGACAACAAAGAGGAAGTCAGGCAAAAATGCCAGGAGGTGTGTGTGGATGAACAAGGAGGTCATGGACAAATTGAAACACAAAAAGGAATTGTACAGAGGGCAGAAGCAAAGACAGGTAGGAATACAGAGAAATTGTCCAAGCAGCCAGCGATTAGGAAAGTTAAAGCCCTGATATGGGTAACAAAAAAAGTTTCTATAGGTACGTTGGTGATAAAAGGAAGGTTAGGGAAAACGTGAGTTATCTCTGGAAGGAAATGGGAGACGGTTACCCAGAGCATGGAGAAGGCTCAAATACTCGATGACATTTTTGTCTCAGTCTTCATTGGCAAGTGTTCCAGCCACACTACCCAAGTCACGGAAGGCAGAGGCAGGGACTGGGAGAATGAAGAAGTCTGCTGTAGGAAAAGATCGGTTTCAAGTCTATTTAAGGAACCTGAATGTGCACCTGGTGAGATGCATCCATGAGTCCCGAGGGAAGTCGTGGATGAAGTTGCTAAGCCACTGTCCATTATATTTGAGAACTCGTGGCAATCAGTTCCCACTGATTGGAAAAGAGGAAACATAACCCCATATTTTAAAAAGGGAAAAGAAGGAAACCGAGAAACCATTGGCCAGTCCATTTCCCCTCAGTGCCCACCAGAATCACAAAGCAGATCCTGCTGAAAACTATTCTAAGGCGTATGGAAAATAAGGAGATTTGTGACAGCCAAGAGCGGCTTCACTAAGTTCTAATAAAGACAGGCTGAGAGCATTGGGGCTGTTCAGTCTGGGGAAGAGCCGGCTCTGGGGAGACTTTATTCCAGCCTTTCAGTAACTAAATGGGGTCTTCATGAGAGCTGGAGAGCACTACAAGGGCCTGTAGTGATAGGACAAGGGAGAATGGCTTTAAACTGGAAGACTGGGTTCAGATTAGGTATCAGAAAGACATTCTCTACTGTGAGAGTGGTAAGGCACTGGAACAGGTTTCCCAGAGAAGTTGTGGATGCCCCATCCCTGGAAATGTGCAAGGCCGGGTTGGATGATGTCCTAGTCTTGTAGAAGGTGTCCCTGCCCATGGCAGGAAGGTTGGGAAGATGAACTCTAACATCTCTTCCAACCCAAACCATTCTGATTCTATGATAACCAGTCCCCAACTTACATATCTCATTTCCTATTCTCTCTCATTTCCTTCTGTCTCATACATTATTTTTAATGTTTTCTCCTCATTGTAACATAACTTTTCCCTACTCTCCTCCATACTACTCAGAGGTCTTTATATCTAGGGCATTTACTTTAACCTTAGCATGGGAAAGTATTGCCCAAAACTTAGTAATTTTTACTTTCAAGTAAAAGTTTGTCTGTTAATAGCCTGTTTTATTTAAGAACAAGGTGCAACAAGACTTGGAAACTTTCAGATGTAATGAAAATGCAGATATTCTCTTAGGCATAGCAATTTTATTAAATAATACACTGTCTTCCCACTTCTTTAAATATTTAAAATCATTTTGCAACTCTTTCCACACAGTACACAAGCAGAAAGCAATTGGGCAAAAATAGCAGTCATTAACTTTGTAGATGCACTAAGCACAGCAGGTAGTACATAGGATTCAAATTCAAACCACCTCTTCTCAGAAGCAAAGTCTGGATGAGGTTTTGCTTTCTGCAGGAGACAGAGGCAGTATCATCTGAATGCTCATTAAAATAAAACATAAGGACTGATCTTTATGGTTATGAGTAGGCAAAATTAATTTGGAACTCAGGACAATTGTGCATAAGAGACAAAAATCCTTAAACAAAGCCTATTAAAAGGATTCTAGATTAATGAAATTAAATATTAGTTAACAGTATTAGAGACTCTAAGGGATGAAAACTTGACTTTTACAAATGTGTAAGTGTGGTAGATAGAGGTCCTTAAAAGGTATTTGGTACTTTTCAGTATGCAGAAGTGCAGTATGTATTAATCCAATATTGTTTTTAACGTGTTTGATGTCTCTTGGGGAAAAGGTACATAGCTCATATTTGTAACAGCACATAAAGAAAAGTGTGCTATCGATTGGTCTCACTGGCTGTGCACTCTGGTTTTGCTATGTTAATTACAGCCACCTTTCTTTCGACCTGCTCCATGAAGGTCAATGTTGTAAACTGTAAAGAGACCCCATCTGACACCCAAACTATAATTTTCTGCGAAGGTTGAGTCCCTTGTACCAGCAGGCATGACCACAGTGCAAGTCACCAAAGCTGCTCCTAGGAATCACAGGACTTTTTGGCAGGAGTACAGTGATTCCACATAGTTGCACATTCAGAGGTGCCATTCATAATCTGTCAGTGACCTCCAGGACACAGAACCTCCCAGGTTTCCCAAGTCTGTTTCTTTATTGAATGATAAAACCAAGCAGGTTTTACTGCATTTCATATCCCTTGGTCCCATGTAATTTCTATATTAGCAAATTTAAAAGCAACCACCACTGAAAATTTGTATCCTCTGTGAAGTTAATCATGGCAATGTTAATGAGAGAGTAAGGATAGGCTGGACCACAGGCACAGGTGGGTGTGCTTTACAGAGGTGCACACTCCATTCAGAAGAGATTTCTGCAAGCACTGAGAGACCTCTCCTTGGGGCCTGTGAGTCCCTCCTCTCCCCAGTCTAAGGGAGAATGTTGGTTTTTGCAATGCTACTTCAATTGATCAAAAGATTATCTAATAGCCTGGGTTGAAATAGTATGTGAGAAAGGGCAGGTTATCTTAAAGCTGCTCAGTGTCCAGGGATTTAAAAAAAAAACCTGTTGACTATCAATCTTTGAAAACTTTCCTGCTTACAAGACCTTTATAATGTCCTCTGTTATATGCGAAGAGTTGCTGGTTTCAGTCTGCAGCTTTGCAGACAGCTTTCACAAGGAAAAAAAAAAAACAAAAACCCCCACAAAACTACTTCAGTTGGTTGCAGTCTCAATAAAAGGTCAAGGATTAGAGGTGTAAAAAACAGAACTGACCTTCTTCTTGCAAAGGTGCCATGGATACATATGGGCAGACGGGCGGCAGAGAGGCAGTGGGAGAAAGTTCACTCCTCCTTATTCCATGGTTGCAGAAATAACTGTCCCAAGTAAAAGGCTGAAGGACTTCCACGTGCAGGGACTTCAAGCTTTTCCTCTTCCTGAGCACTGAATTTCCCTTAGTGAGTTTTATAATTAATTATCAACATGCCATTAGCTATGGCATCATACAGTAGACTTCACCAAGTCAGGCCTTTCCATCTTTATCAAGCAGGATAATATATTTCAAAGTCAAAAGGAAAAACGCATTAGGTAACACGATGGCAACTCTAACCCTTCTGAATATATTGCACCATAAATACTAGGAACCACTACAGTAGAGCTTTTATCAAATCCTGGCCCTGAACGTAAGAGACTGAGGCTTCCACAAATCAGAAAAATGATAAAATAAATCAATCTTCCTGATGTCATATTATTGCGAGCTGCCATCTCTAAAGAACACAGGATAGTCAATAGTTGGTGTGACAAATGGACCAGCCACTGCTGCAGCTTTGAGACAGACACTCATCTCAGGTTAATCAATGTAAAGGGAATAAAATATCCAAATCTTCGGTGCTGTTATTCAAAGCTCCTGTTGGCAGAGTACTAAAATATGTATGGCTAATTTGGAATTCAGATTACCTTCAACAGCAGCCCTTCTATGCTTAAAAGTAGGCATATATTTAAATGCCTTACAGAAATGGAATTGAAAAGGGAAAATGGGCTAATAAAGGTTTAGGAGCCTGAGCTGACAAACCAACCAATTTTAAATTCAGACAGGCATGGTGCTTTTCGTGTTATAAGAAGGAAGGCACCTACTGTTCATGTTTGCTTCTTTGTAAACATCATACTTGCTCTGCTGGCACTGGCATCCCATAATTATTTTCCTTACCAATAAAGGCTGCAGCTGAAATTCCCCTCATAAATCTTTCTTCCCCAAACAATTCAATTTTTACTTACCTCCACTATGATTAGCTGAGCATGCATTTTTAAAGCCTGTTTCTTCCCCCCATTCCAATGTGGGGTCATGTGCTGACTTTGAAGTCAATTTTCAAGCAAGATGGGCTTTGCTGAGCACCTCAGCTTCCATGAACAGGGAGGGACAAGATGTGAGCCTGTGTGGCAAAGCCTGTAACCGCAGAAGAGCAGCCACACGGATAAAGGGAGTGAGAGAGGGGTAAAACCTCCTCCTGTGTGAGCACTGTATGGCTATAGCTGGCTGACTGCTCCGTGGCCAGAGATGAAGTTACTGCAGAAGTAGGCTTAGAAATGGATGTTTTTGGCTACATGCATATACATGCATGCTGTCTGAAACAGAATTGCCTCTGCATATGTGTAGGCTATTACTGAAAAAGTAAAAACATTTTGGCCTAGGAGCTGAGAACCGGCATCTTCATCTAACTATGTCTAAATTCATACCAGCTGTTGTACCACATCAGACCTACCAGTTTTCAAATTGCTGGCATGATACCAAAACATAGTCCAAAAAGTACTGAACGTAGTCTGCTATTTTGGTGCAAAACTGGGAAAAAAGTACAACTTATCCATAAACATCACTTAGAATAAATTCCAAATACAATGCATTTGGGAAGGTCTAAGTTTAGTTTTGTTTGATATAAGGCAACCTTTGAAATTGCAGCAGTCTGTGGAAATGTAAATAACCATTCTGTTTTATTTTTAGGAGCCAGGTAGAACTGAGAGGGAGGAAGAAGTAACATTTGCAATTTTCTATGTAGAACAAAAATATTTTTATAGAGTAAAAATATGTGTGAGGTAAGATGGTACTGGTTTAGGTGCTTTTAAGAGCAGACCCCCACTGAAAGGACAGATTATGTAAAGGGACATATACTGCAGTACCAACATTTTATAAATATCGTTGTACCAAACGTAGTACATGGCCAATTTTTCTGAATTTGATAATACTTTAAGAACATGCCTGCCTGATAGACTCTCCGACTCAGTAAGGAAAATGAAGGGGTGCTGAGACTAAACACCAAATCATGTTCTTCAATGACAGCTCCTCCTGGTTTCAGCTGTGCTGAAGCTAGCCCCTACAAATAGGAAAACTTCTGATTTTCTTACCCTGTTTCAGGTAGGGAAAATTAGATAGACAACTGAGGATCTTATCAGGCTTTTAAAAAAAAAGGGGAGCGATTTCTACTTAGTTTCAAAACACACAGTAAATTAAAGAATTTTTAAAAGGAAGGGCACTAATCCTAAATAAGACTTACAGACTACATTCTTTTTCCAAACACAGCTGGAAAAATTGTTGTTGCTAGCAGAAATTCCAACTTCATTATGCTCTCAGTGATGTTGAGCCATCTTTACCTGGGGTGAGGTAATGTTCTCACTTGAAGAGCAGGAAGGATGGACTGGACAGCAGTATGCTTTGTGTTGGGCTACAACACATCTTCTAGTCTTCAATTCTTTCAGCATTTTGCTCCAATGGCAATACTTTCTTGCTATTTATGTGTGCTTAGCTCCTATTTTAAATGGGCCAGTCTTTAACTTCGTCTTTTTCATTTATCATTAATTAAAAAGAAAAAACAAAGTCAGAAGTTTCTGTCTTTTAATGGCTCTTGCTTTGTGAACCCATAGTTCTGAAATGTACTGTTTTATTGATAGTGTGACATGTTGTACGAATATCTCAAGCAATTCCATAAATTTTGTAAACATAGGCAATTATTTATATTTTAATCAGTGGCCACTATGTTTTTTTTAATTACCTTAAGAGCTAGTCAAGTATTTTAAGGGGTTATGCCAAAGTACTTTTCCTTTGAGAAAAGCAATTTTGTCAACATTGAAATGCCTGAGAACTCTTCAAATCTGACACATCCAAACCTTTAAGTAGCCACTGAGGATGAATGTGACAACAGGCAAAAGAAGTTAATGTATTCCTTGAAAGATATAGGAGCATAGAAAAGGTGAGGAAGAGGGTACACTATAAACTGTAATAGATTTAATTGTGACTGTAGCAGAAATCTTGTATCTTGTTTTGGAGTCCACAATTCAAGAAAGGATTTTAAGAAAAAAAATAACACAAAACAAACAAACACTCATGAAAATATTTTATGAGTTGGTAAATCTCTCTATACTAACAAATGCAAGTTGTCAAATATCAGATGTACGTGGGAAAACTTAATGAGTTAAATAACAAAGCCCAAAAGGGAAGCATAAAAGTGGTAGCTCAATGGGTTCTTTTTGTGAATTTCACAATACAGAGAAGCAAGACCATATATAGTGGAACAAGATAAACATATCTACTATGAGAATTAATTTTAAATTAGATATTACTGAGATTGTAGTGAATTCTTCGGCAGTTTTTACCACCAAGACTGTAAGTGTTTACTATAACTTCTACTCTGATTCATGCTGTGTCCTCCGGCTCCTTGTGATATCTGTTTTTTCCAATAGTGTTCCTTAAATATATGTTAGTGTCAGAAAGCCTGAACTGGAAGGAAGCATTTAAGGAGAATTTTATTCTAAGTAAATGTTTTTCAAGAAATCTCTGTGTGTTTGACTTGAATTCTTTGCTTTTGTAAAGAAAAATTGCCGAAAATTTTAAACTTCCTGTGAAAATAAAGTGTTAGTTTCCCTCTTTTTGATAAGTCCTTTGAAGGAAATCTCCTTTAAAAACTGTACACTGAAGACATTCTGAAAAACATAGATTTTTAGAGTCACAACACAGTGAAGCAGTCATCCATTATATATTCAAAGAATGTATGCTCTCTTTTCTTGTGTTTACTGTATTTATTGGTGCTTTAACACTTGCAAGAGTAATTTCAAGTATGTTTGCACTATACCTACACCTTTATGATGCTGGATCTGTTGGTCTTAAGAGATGTTCTTCTAATTCACTTGTGATACATCCTCAGCCATATTTATTGTATTTGCAAGGATTAATGGAGGGAAGCCAATTTGAAGGATTAGGATTTTCAGTCCCCAGTGCATTCAAATACTTTCCTACTGCATACATAATCTCAGTCTATAGTTATTGTGGGGAATTTCCTTTCTTAGGGGTTCTCTGTTTCTTATTTCACCATATAAATCTTGGCACTTCTCCTTTTGCTTATTTTAGATATATTTCTAGCATGTCAGGAGATTCTATGATTGTCTAAAGAATTAATTGATGATATGCTTTGTGCTAACCTCAATCCTTTTTCTGTTCCCTACTTTACATGCTAGAGTTCAGAGGCTTACTCCATATTTGTTGTCCGTACAACTACTACATCTTACCAGTCTGTGTTGCTTCATGTTGAAATAGATTCTCTCTTCCACACTGAAAATGTAAGGTATCCACCCACAGCAATACCAGCCCAGATTCAGCTGAACTCTTGATTTTTTATCAGATTCCCAGATCCAGGTCCTCTTTGGAGAAAATTTAGGTTAGGTTCTGCAGTGTTGAACTTGGTTTTATGTGGGTTTCAAGTTCAATTCATGAAAGTAATTTATATTCCATATAATATTTCAGTTTTACTTTACACTGATTTTCCTGCTGCTCCCTTTCCAGCCATCCAGGTGTAAATATCCACATCTTTGCCTGTTTAGGGCAGAATCTAACAGAAGGGGCACAGCAGCTGCTCTCTGTCAATTACTTGCTATCCAAGTAGAAACTTATCCCTCTCCTGTTTGAGAATCTGTGACTTAGCTGGTAGAGAAGTCTTTCGGAAAAGAGACCTGTACCCTCTTTGAGTGGCACAGAAATACTCCCTTAGTTTTATGTGGGTTTTCATTTGAGCACTCAGAGCTGTGGAGGTTCTTAGGGCTTTGTGAGTCAGCTAGAGGCTGCAACGTTCTCAGCAAAGTAGAAGTGTTGAAGACTGAAATAAGTGATGTGTACAAGAGGAAAATGAAATGAAAGGAGCCCAGAGAAACCACAGTTGACTTTTCTGGAGCAATTGGTCCTACTATTAGAATATGGAGTAGAAGTAGTAATGTGCTGTATTTAGCTGTGAATCAAACACTCTGCAACATAAGGTAGGACAAAGAAAGGCAGAAAACTCATGGCCCAGTTTTAAACATGCTTGAGCAGCAGTGCTGCACTGTGGTGTTCCAGTAACTGAATGCGCTTCTTTGCCACTGATGCAGACGGCCCAGGAAGGAACTGGATCTGCTTGCTCCAACCCTTCAATAATGAGACACAGGCTGCTTGTGTATTACGTGGAATTTTAGAAAGATTACCAATATGAGAAGAAGATCCTTTCTTTTGAACAGGATTTCAAGATTTTTAAATGCAATTTCATTCCAATTAAATTTTAAATTCTGAAATTAAAAAAAAAAAAAAAGAAAAAAGATGAAAGGCTATAGACGAGTGAGAAATTTGGTGGGGGAGGAAGCATTACTGATTTTTTCCTTATTTATACCTATGCCATCAGCCCAGGGATTTTAAGAGCCCCAAGATCATGAAGAAATGCTGTTACAAGGCATTGACGCACAGTACTTTAAATTGACAATTAACATTTTTATTAGTATGTCTTTTCTGTCATGAACATTATGTACAATAAGTCCATTGACTGGTTGAAACTATAACTACAGTCTGGTTAAATTCAAACTACCACTGTAATTGCAGATTTTGCTTTCAGGTTGCAGGATCAGCCCCCACTGTCTGGCAAGTGTACGAATTCTGCCTTAAAAATGAGAGTCCATAAATGGGAACAACAATAGCACATATCTTTAAGGCTTTTACATTTTCATTTGTTTTTATTCAGAACTCCTGTCCTTTTTTCAAAATATTTGTGCCCTAGTAAACTGATAATCTGAAGAGGGTTAAAAACAACAAGAAAGGGCAAATTATTTCAGTTAATATAAGCATCCATTTTCTTTCCTCCTGCCTCAGTGTCACTGTATTCAAAGACTCTCCTGATGACTTACTACAAAATAGCATTTTACATTTTAAAGGTTGCCAGAAAAATAAGACAGTCTAAACAAATTAGATATTTCAAAGACATCATTTTGCAAGCAAAGTAGAAAGTTTTTTGGAACTTGTGATACTAATAACAAACGTTTCTTGAAGAGCAATTAAGTATTTTCCCAGTGAAGCACTACTCAGAGTTGTTGCAGGTTATTTTTAGTCCTCTCCGACCTCTGTAAATATTTATAACACCAAAAGGCAGTCAAGCAGTGACACCCAGTGGCTTCAGAATTCTCTCTTCAGTTTCTATCGTAGAGAAATCTAGTTTTTATCTCTTGGTTTCAAATCCAGTGTTACTCAAAACGGGTAAATAACTTCCTAATGAAGAAGTAGTGATCCATGGTAATCCAGACATCTCTGCCTCACTATGTGACACTAGGTTAAATGATTTAACTACTGCCAATATGGGTATTAGTCAGTTCCACATATTCATGGAGTTATTCAATAAATACATAGAAATGCACTCTGCAAACAAGCATTGAAGTTAGCCTTTGAACAACCAAGGGTACAAAACTCTATGTTTAAAACCCTTTAACTCTCAGAAAGAAAGAGCATTTTCAACCATTTTTAAAGCCTTTGAAGTTCATGAATGGAAAACAACATAGATGAAAAGTTCTATTAATATTTATGATATTAGTAAACATAAGAGGTGATGTTAGTACTGGCACTTGGGATGGCAGCTCGATATTCTCAAAGTCATCTGGAATTTAAAATGCTAAGCAAACCAAAATTCTGCCAAAACAAGTTTTCCTATCAAATATGACTGAACTACAATTTCCACAGAGGTATATCTTGGAAAGAAATTGTCTGCCCAACATAAGGACTGAATGCAAGAAGTCTCCTTTTCTAATTGCTCTCTCTCAGAGATAAACAAAAATGACATTTTTTTTTTAAATCAATAGTTTTGCTTTATCAAAACAAGAAAAACATCTTAGTCATGTAGTACTAATGACCATAAAACCAAACTATCAGGTCGTCCAGCCTTTTAAAATGTTCCAGCAGCTGTTCTCAGGGCATGTTTCTGCCAATCTTGCAGATGCTGCAGAAGAAGAATCCTAGCAGAATCTTTTGTTTTGTTTCTCTACCAGCTCAGTGTAACCAGATGGGTGTATGGAAATAAAGAGATTGTTGAACTGCATTATAGCTATTTCAGCATGTAGGCTCTATGACCTAATACAAGTTTTATTAACTGAACTCAGTAAGAAGGTACAGAAGTCCATGTCCATTACTCTCACACATCTCGGTGTTCTCTCAGGTTGTTGTTGACTGCCCACTGCAGAAGATGAGGCCAGAGAGGCACGCACCACATCAGTCCTGAAAACAACGATGCATGCCTATTTCAGAGGAACTTCTCTAAACAACAGTTATGATCGATAGCCTGCACTCCCACACCAATGGGAGGGAGTAGTGACATCTACTCAGAAATTCATAACAACTCCCAAGCCACGGTGTCGCTGAAGATCCAGCCAGACCCTGAGTGGCAGTGCATGAAAAACAGCAACAGATGCAGCAAGGAACTCAGAGAGAGCTGTTCCTCTGGAAAAGCAGGAGGCAGCAGTCCTGCCAGGAAGTGTTAGCCTTCAGCACCAAAGTTCCTCCTACAACTGCTTCATCAGGAGTTCTTTTCAAGATCAGACAATAAACAATTTTAAACACAATAAAACAAGGTAAAACAGTAAAAGTTATTTCCTCCTCTCTTATTTTGTATTTTGAGGACTGCATGACGACACCTCTGACCCCCCTGGTCTGGCACAGGAGAAGATTGCCCAGAGAAGTTATGGATGCCCGATGCCTGGAAGTGTTTGGGTCCAGGCTGGATGGGGCTTTGAGAAACCAAGTAAAATATGTCTCTTCCTGTCCATGACAATGGGGTTGGAATTAGATGATCTTTAAGGTCCCTTCCAACCCACCCATTCTATCAGTCTGTGATCCTTTGGTCATCATCAAATAGAGAAGATAAGGAGTGGACCTGATTGGTGACTACAGCTGCCTATTGGGAGTGTGTGGAGAAGATGAATACTGTCTCTTCTCAGAGGTACTCCGTGATGGAAGGATGAGTGGCACCCAGCCCACTCTGGCAGATGGAGAAATCCCAGTTAGAAAAATGGAAGAGACTGTCACTGTGAGAGTGCTCAGCCATGGAACAGATGCCCAGGGATGTTGAAGAGTCTCTGTCCTTGAGGCTATCCAAAGATGACTGAACAAGGCCCTGAGCAACCTGACCTGACTGGGGCTGTTCTGAGCAGGAGCTTGGACTGGAGGTGTCCAAGAGTCTTTCCCAACAAGAGGAACACCACTGCGTTCCTGTGTTTTTTGTATTTATGCTGGTACTGTTATCATTACCTGTAGTGACCAAATATTTGGAGTAATAAACAGCATGGCAGAACTACACGTGATCACCAAACAGAGCACAAAGCAAAAAGGGAAGTGTTTACATAACTATATCTACTTTTTCACCTGTATTAATTCTACAAAGGTGGGGATTGTTGTGCAAACACTACTTTTAGAGAAAGTCAGTTTGGCTCGGCAGAAGTGAAAGCTCTTCCCCATGTTCAGAAGTGCTCTCCCACCAGAATAGTACGACAGAATTTGTGACCTTGCAAGTAAAGCATCAGTGCCCTCTGCCTAAATCTTCATGAAGAAGCATCTCAAAGGCTTCAAAGAGACATTTGATTGATCCCATCACTCATTGCTAACCTCCTCTGCCCCAATGTCATTTATCTAACACAACTATTTTTGGGGGTGTGTTCAGTTATCTAACAGCAGAGTTAGAGCTTGGGCCCTCCACAATTTCTATACTGGTACAATCCACAGCAACTGCCGAGCACCTGGAACCCTCAAATTTCTATTCACAGTCTGGTCACATCATGAGTATGTACCCTAAAAGCCAAGTCCTTATTCAGAGGTAGGTAAAAATCTCCCCAAACCTAATTGTGTCTTTTTTGCAGGACTTCAAAACAACTTTATATGTATGCAGCTGTTCTAAGATAGCTTTTTTAGCATTTTTGACTCCCAAACTTATTACTCTCAGACAAATCAAGATATTTCAGGAATTTCCTAAGTGACTTGATTTTTCTATTTCCCCATTGAACAATTTTGTTTTCAAATGGAAATAATGTATTTTTTCTAGGGATGAAACTATGGAAATACCATCATAGTGGACACTAATAATTAAGAAGTCAATATTATTGGAGCACACTTCTCTATAACTTCTGGGCACAAACATAGGGCAGAAATGCAGAACCTATTTTAACAAAACACAGACCAGAAAACATATGTTCCTGGTCTGCACGGGTCCCTACTGGAAATGACTTGGAAATACTGCTGTGACAAAGACTGTTAATAGATAGCAAGCCTTGGAATTATAACACAATATATAATCATTGGAGGTTCTCCTGCTTAAACCCAGGCTGCACTTCACCAGTTTCATTGAAGGACTTCTCTCCTCAGCCTACAACATGCAATCCTGCCACTGAAAAGACTCAATTAGCTAAGGATACAGTCCAAGACCATGTAAAAAAGGTTTCATGAGAAAGCCTAGGCATGACATAATTGCAGCCTTCCAGTACCTGAATGAAGCCTACAGGAAAAACAGAGGGACTTTTTACAACAGCATGGAGGAACAGGACAAGGGGGAATGGATTAAAACTGAGAGTAGGTTTATATTAGATATTAGGAAGAAATTCTTCACTGTGAGGGCAGTGAGGCACTGGAACAGGTTGCCCAGAGAAGTTTTGGATGCCCCATCTCTGGAAGTGTTCAAGGCCAGGATGGATGAAGCTCTGAGCAATCTGGTCTAGTGAAAGGTGTCCCTGTCCAGGGCACAGGGGTTGGATCTAAATGATCTTTAGAATTTCTTCCAAGCCAGGCCATTCTGTGATTCATGACTAATTAAATATTCTCCATATTCTCCTTCAAATAATGTCCCCTTTCTTCAGATTTGAACATTTGAGAACTGCTGAATCATTTTGGAATATAACACACACATAATTAGGATGATCACTAGCAGTATTGATGCAGTTTTCAAGTTAACATACATTATTCATACAGACTTTACTTCTGCAAGAGGACTGCAATGTCATTCAATACTTCCCTTATTGTATGTTTGCAAGAAAATGGATCAAAACAGAACACAAGCACATACTCTGAAAAGAGACAAACCCCATTATTCTCAGGCAATTCACCATCACTTCTTTTCAACTTGACCTCCTTTCCATTGTTAATGTAACCCTTACAAAGGGCAGCAGTAGACTTCAGGAATTTTAGGGTCTCTGTGCAAACACACGCCAACCCTTACCTGCACAATCTCCTGTAGCAACATAGTATATCTATAAAAAAACCAACTTTAGCATATAAATAGAAATACCTTACATATGGCTTTTTATTTACATTATATTAACCACTTAACATTTGGTTATAGGGAAAATATTTTTTAAGGTCATGTTCCTCCTCAAACATGGAGCATCCTGTTTTCTATCCTGCAGAATGGGAAAGCTGGACAGGAGCATAAGGTTTGCTGAGTGACACATCTACAACATGAATTGAATTTTTGGCAGTTAAAATGATTTTACATCAATCTGTGGACATTCTCAGATGGCTGGAGCAAGTGGCAATCAATCTTTGCTTAAATACACCCCTAAGTGAATGCTACTAATTAGGACAATTGGCTCTGGCTGAAATGATCAAGATCCCAAGCCCTTTCTGAGCAGCAACCACAAGTCAATATGAATTATGAAGCATGGATGCAAGTTTGTTTGCTGGCAGATTTTTTAATAAATAACTCATGCATTTAAATTCATGTTTTCTTTGCCATAATAAGTCATAGTCTCAAATACAGTGCAGTACAGCAGTATAAGCTGAAAACACACAGATGTGGCCAAATGTAAGAAAATGCTACAATTGAGAAGAAAATGTTTCACTGGATATTCAGGGTGCCCACAATTAACTTTTCAAAGTCTAGTAGAAAGAATCTACACTAACAGAAAAACAAAGATTTAGGTAAAGGAAATTATATATGAAATCTTTTCCAGGTGAATGATACTGTTGTCTCAGACAAAGCAAGTTATGCTTTCTTAATATAATGTAAGCTCCACCTTCAAGACTAAACAGGAATTGCTACATTTAAGTCATGTCCTTGTCCCACCTGGGTGTCCCAGGAACCAGTGCTGTTAAATGTCTTCAGCTGTGTATTGTGCTTATTAACTTAGTAATGTCCTTATTAACTTAGATAATAGCTGTATTTCATCCAATTTCCGTTAAAAAAATTTTTTTAAATGCTTTCAAACTGGAACCCTGTTGCCTCTAGTTATAAAGGGCTTTCAGATGAAAACCCTAATTCTTGCTATGACAAGCCTCTCAAATATGTGTCTGTTGTCTTCTGTGCTGTGCTGAATGTGGGTCAAGACGAGCTTTGTTATCACATGGCTTCTGATACTGACTGCAGAGTTTGGAAAAAGACCATGCAACTCTAAGTAGATTAAAAAGGAAAATACAGAGTAATATAGGGGCTGAGCACCTGACAGTGAGACCTTTTAGTCTCAATACATGAGTTTTTGGAGTTTATGTATCACAGCACATGGTGAAAGCCCCAGAAATCATCTGGAAAATGATGAGTTGCAGTATATTTGAGAAGGGTCTTAGAAATTGGATTTTCTGAAGAAACTTCTTTTTTTGGTCTGTATCACAGTGACCTTAAAAGCCATCATTTAGAGGTAGGAAAATCTCAATCTTTTATGTAAAACAAAATATTACTTAAAAACAAGCTGTTTTCATCTTTCTTTTTAAAATTTTTTTAAGTTGAAAATATATAAAATAATCTAGAAGGCCTGCTTGTTCCATCTGAATAGAAAAGAGGAAAAAAGTGTAATTGGAAAAAAATTATGAGGGAGGGATAGTTCAGAGAAACCATCTCATAGAAAGTGCTGAATATTTGTTCCCAAGTATGTCATGGGCCTGAATTTCAGGTGGCTTTTACTAAACATAATCTGGAAAATGCTACATAATAAAACCTAACAGCACTACCACTTACTTGCGTGGTCTCCCTTGTGGGTAGCATAGAGACTTCTCTTACCTGCTTTTGCTTAATCCAACCTTAAAATCTCTCAAATTAAGTACATCACACAGGCAACGATGGTTTCTAGTATCTCTATTGCTGTTTTGTAATTGCCTTTGCTGTCTGCAGTGAAAGAATGGTCATGTATGTCTAAAGTGAGTTCACTTACTAATTTGCCTCTTCATTCTTTTAACTTCTAGCACTTCTGGTCGTTTTTTAAATTTCTTTTGTTGATTATTCAGAGCCATTACTAGCTGTACCTGCTTAAAAAAAACTCTTTCTAATGCCTTCTGTTCTTTTACTGGCTGTGTTATGAAATCGTGGGGATTTAAAAAAAAAAAAGGTGAAGAAGCAGTTTATATAAACAGTTTGATATTTTTAGAGCACGGGGTCAAGCAGATCAGCTTTTAATTAGAAACAGATTAAACTTTGACCACTCCTGGAGACTGACTGAAGGTAATCCCCACAAGCTTTGGAGTGAGCGTAGCTGAGATATGCTGCCAGTGACTTTGCATTTAAAAACTGAAGGTCAGAAAGTCAAAGCAGCACACTAAAGCTGGGAAGATTCTAAATCCTACTGGGGCATTGACACAAATTATTTGCTGCTGGGGAACACAAAAGAAGAGCAGTCCAAACTACGAATCAAGTGCTAAAGTGCTCCTAAGCTCCCAAGTTCATTGATTTATGGTAATGTATGAATATGTCTCTTTCAGCAAAACTTACATTAAAATAGATAGTATTGTAGTTCGTATCTGAGGAATGGAAATAATAATTTTTCTTTCTGTAGTTTTTTTGGTCACAGAAGATAATGGTAACTTCAAAATGCAATGGAAAGGCTCCTGGGATTTGTGTAACAGTCTGTAATATTCAAGGTGTTTATGGCATTTCTATAATGATCAACTTATTTAAATTGCTATATCCTAAATGTTTAAACATTCTCTGTGCTCATATGGATGTGCATCACTTAATATTGCTTACTGTGAAACCTTGCCAAAGTTCTCTGCCAAGCAGTGCAGCCCCATGAACAAGTCAGCAGATTTAAATTCTCTATCCAGCTCTGGAGATCTCAGTTGAAAACCCTTTTTTCTTACTTTACTTACACTTATTTGGGGATATCTTGCCCTATGGGAGTACCATAGGTATTTAACTTAATGGAATTATCTTATTCCTTGCTGGTATATGTTATAGCGCCTTATTTGGCTCTGACTTGAGGGCATAATGATTGGACAGCTCAGATGGACAGAGGCAGTGGTGGCTGCTGTAACCCTCTGCACATCTCCAGGAGAGGCAGTCAGAAAGACGCAGCCGGGGGAGCACTGGCCTTGTGGGAAACTTTTCATTTACCTCTTCAGACTGAAATGCATTCAAGTATTTCAGATTAAAAGAAATTACTTTTGGAAGAGGCCTGGTTTTATTAATTAATAGAAGGTGTGTCCTGTCAAGATGCCATGAGACATTGGTAAGGGCACCTGGCAAACTCTGTGTGTGTGTGCCTGAACAGACATTGAAGGAAGAACATCCTAAGACCACTTTGATTTTCAGCTTTTTTCAATCTAGTATTGATGGTTTATATTTAACTTTTTTCCATGCTAAACTGGAGTGATTTTAAGTTTTTGGTTTGGAGGTTTTGTGCCCTTTCTTTTTTTTTTCCCTGGAGGAAACCTTTTCTGTCAAAAATGCGGAAATGAAGACTTATCAATTTCTATGAAAACCTTTTCTAGAGGAACAAATAAATATAAGTTACAATTTAAATTTTAAGCATCTTCTTAATATTTTCCTAAGTTATTTGATTGAATAGAGTGAAAATTTGAATTGCATTGAATTGAAAATAAACATCTCTGACTTCACAGAAGGTGAATCAGGTGGTCTGATTAATAAAAACTTTATTTTCCAGGATTTTTTAAATCTCATTTTTCAGAAAAAGATTAGAAAGTCTAAGCAGAGCAAATGGACTGAGTTGCAACTCAGTTATTCAGTACAATTTATAGAAAAACTCTGGATGAGCAGACAGATGAGCTGGATTTTTTTACCCCTTTGAAGCTCTCATTTGTCTCTGGTCTCTTGTTCAAGCTGATGTGCAATGACTGGCTCTTTGTGCTTCACATTCGTGTTTCTGACGTGTTTTCCTGACCCTAAAGGTTTTGCCCCCGCCGTAGCACCAACCCTTGAGCAAGCCAAGTGTGGCGGCAGGTGACTGTCACTAGAGGCCGCTGCACATCTAGAATTTTAGGAATGTTTGTCCCTCCAAAGCATTCGATAGGTAACACTGCGGGTTGCGGTGGATCCAACGCAAGTTCCTGCTGTTGTGGTTCTGAATTTTCTGATTAGTCGTTGGATATGTCTGATAACCCTGTTAAGAGAAATAGAAGACTTTGGGAAATGGCTAGGAGATCTCTGCCTAAAGTTTTACTGGAGATGCTGTGTCTTTTTAAGAGTAATTTTCTTGTTAAGATTTGCTTAAATATTTCTTTGTCTGTGGCACCTCCTGGTTTTTGTGGGGTTTTTTTTCCTCAAGACATGCATGGTTCTATTTTTCTAATTATTTTTTCTTTAAGTCATTGAAATATAAATGGGTTGATATTTTTAATTACATAGCTTCATACTTTCTTCTAACAAACTCTGTAAGTAACTTTTGCACGTGCCTAACCCAACTGGTAATGTGCAGTGGGTGGGCAAAGCAACAGCTCATGCTAATTGTAATGATCTATACACGTTAATTAATTGCTGTGAACACTTATTGGCACTCTACAGCAAAAGCTATTGCATCAGAATAATGTGAGTTACAGTGCTGTGAAACAAAACAAGCATGCAGCTAGAAAAACACCAAAACCCCCAGTATTGCTTTATTCCTTTTCTGTCACCATTTAAAGTGAGTATTTGCTCTTTCACAGAGACCTCAGCAGCAGCATGAGCAGGGCCTGCACTGCACCACGTTACAAGGACACACAAGCCAGCTCTGAAGGAGCAGGGCTGGACAACATAGGAGCTCCTGATAAGCTGTCTGTGGGAATTTTAATGTAACTTTCTATGTCTGGGATGAATTTGGCTTCTAGTAAGGTTTGGCACTTGTCTGCAATTCGTTATATTTTGGGAAAAAATTGATTGTCATACTGCAAGGGTAAAAATGTTGGTACTCAGGTTTCCACAGCTGCAGTCTGTTTCATTTTTAGGTTAAACTCCTCAGAAGTTATGGAGGTATCTGAGTTGGAAAAGGTACCCAATTATGTCAAAGACTTTGTCACCATTTGAGAACCAAGGGTATGTTGTTATCAAAAGACCCATCAGAAATCCAGGCAAGGGGGCAAGGGGTTTATTTCTTGTGTTGCCCCTTATCCTAACCAAGAAACAGAAGGGATAGGCATGCCAAATGTTCACTTGAGAAGATTCACCTTTTCTACCCTCCAGTTCTCCTAAATGGAGTGGAGAATCTGTCTGTTCCTTTCTAATCTCCGGGGCTTTTCAAGGAAGTTTATTTTGATGTCAGTATAAAGAGTCATTGTGAAGCCTCCTGAGCCAGAACACTAGCAGTGATGAGCTCACAGCTATTGCCAGATTGAGATGAGGTTGGATATGTGGGCTTGCTGGATATATTCTCCTAAGCTATCACACTGCATCACTAGCTGAGAGGTTTGGTGACTTTGTGCTGACTGCTTGCAGTGGGATTCCCAAAGCTCTGAGTCAAAGCTTGGTTCCCTGCCTTACACTGGGCCACTCTGGGGTGCACCGTGGCTGTCGGGTGTTAGAGAGAAAATAACAGATTTTTCTCCACCCTTCTCTTTTTGGATATGTCATTTTCTAAAGACAACTTGGCTGGAGAGCCATGTTTGGGAAAATACCACTACCAGTATAGTCAGAGGAGATATGTTTCCTTTAGGTATATAAATGAAATGGGCATTTATCCAGTGAACTTCACGCACCATTATTCCACCAAAGAGGCACAACCATGTCAAGGTGTATCACAGCCTGTGTCCCTGCTCACCAGCTCCTTCTGACTGGTCCCGCTGACAGGTCTGTTCAAGATGAGAAAAAGCTGATAAACACTTTTAAGTTAATTAGTTCTAATATAAAATAAATAAGATCCTTTTTAGTAGGACACAGATTCTTCCCCATTCCGAGGTCCTAACACCATGCTTGTCTGTTGTGTACCCACATTGATGCTCTGAGATGTCAGGCCTCTTCCTTTCCACAATAAAGAACAATAAATGCCAGAAGATGTTTGCTTAATTTCTCCTCTTCAACCCCAAGTATGAAGTGTCTGTTTTGCAGCGATTGCTGTATCCTGTTTCCATGAGGTCTGTGGTACACAAAGCAGTCAGGTGATGACCTTGAATCAGGACACATGTCATAGCCCCATGTATTTGTTTCCACAGCTATTCAGCATTTGCTGTTTGCCTTAAGATAGCAAGTCGTCTTTTCTTAGGGTAGTTTTCTTTTAGAAGCTGGTCTGCAAGAAGTTCTAATTTAAACCTGATCTGATGCAAAGAAATAAGCTAAACCATGGAGAGGTTGCAGATAAAGTGAATTCATTTTTGGTGCCAAGAATACCTTTGACAGGATCCACAGACCAAATTCTCCTGTACCCTCATGGCTTGAAGGGGGAAAAGTAGGTTTTGGTGCTTGATTAAGATTTGTCTTTGAAGAACCACTTCAGGAAACAGCCACCTTGTTTTGCTCTTGCAAGGTGAGCTCTGAGGAGAGATTATCATCTAATAGACTCTGTACACCTGGGCAAAACTTAAGCAAGGAGGAGAAAAAGTAGGAGCCACTCATGTACAGAGTTTGGGTACTTGTGTTTGAATGTCCTGTGCTAGGAACTCATATTTGCTAAGGTTCAAGACCTGTCTTCTGAGATACCTTTTTTTTTTCCCCCTCAGGAGTATATGCATGACATAACTAATTATGTTTTCCCTTGAGCTTGGATTTTGGATGAAGTGGTATGTGCAGTCTACTTCCACAGCTTGTAATGATATTCACATTTGGCAATAGAGAAATCAACCAAGGTTAAGGAACGACTATTCAGGCAAATCTCTGATTTGTACAGCTGAAACTGTGGCAGAAGGTCTTTGCTTAAGGTTGGGGGAAAATTATTGATCTTCATTACTTAAGTATTTCCTCAAATGCTTAGTGATTTTGTCAGTGAAATTTTAGCTGGTTTTGTTTGTTTGTTTTCATTACGCTCAGCATAACACTGTTTTTGTCTACTTAAAGAGTTTCTCTCAAACTTGGGCTTTTAAATCCTAGTCCTCAGATCTCATTCAATTATACTTGATTTGAACTGGTCAAGTAAGTCCACTTTTACTAGGAAAATAAAGTCTGGGGAAAGTGACTTTCCATAATACCCTCTATGATGTTATAATTGTCACTAGTCTGCATACATACCATAACAAACCCAAATCACAGTGGCTAAAACATTACAACTGAAACATTGGCATTCCATGATTAAAAACATGAGCTACTACAGTGTTGGCCAGGTCAGTCTTTTTGCTCCAATAGTGTGCCTGCTTCTGCTCTTCAGCTTCAGTTTTCTTCCCCAAAAATAGCTAATGCTTCTGGTCATTAGGGTACTTGCAGAAAAGAAGAAGGAATGGTTTTAAATTCTACTATGAATGATGTAGGTAAGTTCAAACCTATCTTTGCATTTCCTCAGACAGGTATTTTTTGGATGGTTTTGCTTTGGCCAGCGGAAGTGACCAGTGATAATCTTAAAATAGGGTAGCCTGGCTGTGCCTGCTGCCTTTTTTTATCACCCATTCTTTTTTGTGGAGCTCTAAAAATTGGGACAAGTAAGTGTCACAAGCCCTGTCTGTCAGCTGGCACGGGAAGAGCTGAGTTGTTCATCACAACTACAAAGAGTGAAGTTAGCTGTGCCTTGAGAAATGTCACCTGCCCTGTGAGTGACTCGTTTTGCAGCTGCACTCTCCAAAGGCAGAGTAGTCCTATGTACATGGGGCTTATGAATGTTTTAGTTTCACTGTGTAGGTGCTTTAATTTCTTTCCATTTAAAGCTGAGGCATAACCAGTTTAGCCAATCTCTAGGGGGGAAGAAAAAGGCAGTTAATCGTTTTCTGTCATTCAAATTTACCACTTCAGGTATTATGTATGAGAGCAGGCTCATTTTGACCAAACTTCAATTAATTTATTTTACAGGATATATTTTGACACCTCAGTGAAAGGTGCTTTCTTGTATTTTTTTTTTAACAGCAACTGCTGCTTTCTTGTAGTTTTGAGTTGATTTGTGTGTTTTGTTGCTCTCTTTAAATTGCAACTTTTACCAGAACGACAGAACTGAGAGGGTTTGGAGCATCAAAAAATCACATCATCAGAAAGCCTCCAGATCAATGTTCTAATTAGAACCTCTCCAGAGGAGGTGACTGGCCAAAAGTCAATCTGCTATCACCCCTATTGGTTTGGTTACTGCAGGTTGATGATACAGCAACTTTGCATCATTAGACCAAAAATAACAAAGGGAAACAATAATCTCAGAGCAATTTACTTTAGACCTCAGTATCTCTTCTGAGAAGCCAGCTGCTTTTAAGATACTTTGATTTCTTTCTTCAGGGTAGGATTGCCTTGTAGGGAGGGACTGAGTCAAATTAGGCTGTGCTCTACCCACATGTGCTCTGTCCTTTCCAGTGTGATAGGCTTTGGTTCAAGGCAGTCATACATAAAGGGTAACAAAAAGCAAAGAGGAGAGAGTGTGGAAATGTCTCAGCAGGAGAACTTGTGCTGGGGAAGGACTTGCTTTGTCTGATTTAGTTCTGTGGGCTTCTCTGAAAGAAAAGAATAAAAAATCTGCTGTTCTGGCTTTGGTATTTGAAGCACTGGCAAGGATATCACCCCCTTTCTTCCCCCCACTACCCCTCTTCCCCCAGTTTACACATGCATTTATTTATGGTGGCACATAACAGCAAGGAAAAAAGCTGTGAAAATGAGATTCTTTCATAAAATGAAACTTGGAAATTCATCTCCTCTAGAAATCCAAAGCATGATGATGCAGTGCTGATCACTTTGTTGTCCTGTGAAAAGATGTCTTTGTTCCTCATAGCAGTCTGGAAGCCAAAGGTTAAAGGCTGAATTCTTCCTATGCTTTTTCTCAGGCTTAATCTTACCCAAGAGATCAACCAGATCCAGGCGTTATGTTGGAAACCCTTGCAATAAAGGATGAGCTCAACTTGGGAATATGTGAGAAAAGCCATGAGATAAATGATTGATAGGAGAAGTATGAGAGAGAGGTTCTTTTTAACATCTATTTCTTTCTGACATATAACAGAGCACCTACTTGTTCATTTAGGTTTCCTTTTTTAAAGTAGTACCAAGTAATGGAGGGGAAATTGTTCAGTCTCATCGTACATGTTATCCCACTGCTTGGCAAATGTGCTTAGAGCACGAGAGTCCTGGGTCTTTGAAGGTCTTTGTGCATTACCTTGTTTATTAGATCAAGTTGCCTAGTTTTTGTTTTGTTTTGGGATTTTGCGGGGACTTCTTTTTATTTTCTGACTGGAATGGCACCAGTGCCACTTGAATGTGTCAGAAATTGCTGTTTTGCTATTCACTGAAGGAAGACATAATGCTGGGGGTTGGTCACTGTCACTTGACTCCAGCCTTTCTGCTGTCTTTGGGCTTGAGTGTCACACTCAGCCTTTCTAGAGGACACTGTATGTGTGTCTAGAGAAATGATATGCAGGTAATTACAAGTCTAAGATTTAAATTTAGAGCTAAGCTAATATTTGAATTTGGATAAGCTGTCTGTACTGCGCATGTCCTCAAGGCTAGACTTTATTTCAGGTTATAGCAAGTGAAACTTGAAGGTGAAAGTTTGCATCATAGCACTTATTAGTAACTGCTCTTGCAGCAATAATCTTTATTTGCATTGTTGTGGAGTCTCAGCCTTGGACCAAAATAATAAATCTGTCCCATCCTTTGAAAATATTTTAGTGTATTTAACTAGATGATCTTTAAGGTCCCTTCCAGTCCTAGCACTTCTGTTATTTCTGGAAATGGTCCTTGGGGTAACCCTGCAATGAAGGCACTCTAATTGTCTGCCCAAATGTCTTTCTGTCATGAAATCAAAATAAAATTTCTTCTAGAATGATCAAAATGCATTTAGGGAAAGGGGTTTTACTATCATAGAAACAGGACACTTGCCAACTGCATCCACTAACTGCTGCTCTGAACTTTTTATACAGCATTTTCTGAAAACAGTATATTAGGTCATGTAGGACTATACATTCTTATCTAAATTCTGATTTTCAGAGCCTAAATGGTGAAATTCAGAGTACAATTAGCAAGTAGAGTAGTACTCCATTACCTAGTTATACAGTCCCTTCGTATTAAGCCCAGAGCTGGAATTCAATAAAGAATTATAATTAAAAAGACAGGAATAGCTAATGTTTTTATATTTTAACATTTTCCTTTGCTTTGTGAAGTTGTATATTATGAGCAGCATACCAGCATTGAAGGAGCTGCCCACATTGCAAAAAAACTGTGGTGATTATTGATGGAGTTAGCCTCTTTCTAAGAAAAAGTATGTTTGTGTTTGTATTTTAAAAAACACACTTGTATATTCTATTTATATGCCTCAGCTGTCATAGTACTCCCAAAAGTCTAATTGTGAAATTTTTAGCTGAATTGAATCTGTCTGGAAATCCAACATTCAGCAAGTCCAGATGCTATTGTCATCTGTACCTGAACCAAATGCTGACATGCTGGAATCTCATGAGTTTTTTAAAACTGAATCTCCAGCAAAGTTCATGGTCTCACTTTCTCTTAATGAGAGCAAGAGAGTGCAAAGCACTCTGAGACCAGAAGGCATTCAGTGCATTTTCTGGAGTGTCCAAATAACAGACAGTTATTCAGGGCAGCAGTAAGCCAAGGACTTTTAGATAGCACTTAAAAACAGAATTATAGAATGGTTTGGGTTGCAAGTGACTTTACAGATCATCTCATTCCCCCTCCAATGGCATGGGCAGGGACACCTCCCATCAGAACAGGTTGTTCAAAGGCCAACCTGGCCTTGAATATTTGCAGGGATGAGGTATCCACAACTTCTTTGGGCAACCTGTTCCAGTGCCTCACCACTCTCAGAGTACTCTCATTAAAGAATTTCTTACTAAAAACTAATCTATATCTGTCCTCTTTCAGTTTAAAGCCATTCCCCCTTGTCCTATCACTACATGCCTTTGTGAAGAGTCCCTCTCCAGCTTTCTTGTAGTACCTCTAAATACTGAATGGTGCTCTAATAAGGTCTCCCAGGAGCCTGCTTTTTTCCGGGCTGAACAGCCTCAAATTTCTCAGCCTGTCTGCATAGGTTGGAGGTGCTCCAGCCCTCTGACCATTTTTATGACCTTTCTCTGGACTAACCCCAGCAGGTCCATGTCCTTTTTAAGTTAGAGGCACTATTTCTGCTGCTCTCAACTCTTAAGCTCATTGGTTCAAACCTACTAAAAACATATAGTTTGATTGTCTTTGTTTTGGAGTATTTTTGTAGGAAATGTGTATAAGCAGGATAGTTTGAAAAGTTTCTTAGGAAAACTAAGACGTGATTATTAAAGTCAGGGAAATTGAAGCAAAAACTACACTGAGTCTTATAGGAAGTCAAAATAGCCTCTGTGTGAGTTTTAGGGTGGAATGGCTGATGATTTTATTTTTTAAGTTTCTCAGGGTAGCCATGTTGGGGTACACTTGCCATCAGAAGCTTGTGGTGTGTATATAACACAGGTAACAAGGTAGCTTGAGGCCTGACAGCAGCCCGATGTTTCATCTTGGCTGACTAGGCCTGCTCCTCTTCCAGTTGTCCTACGCTGTGAGCACAGTTTCACAGTTTCAGGTACCTATAGATTTGTGTTAGTTAGGAATTAAGTTGTTATTTCATCACTTCTACACACAGAAGTGTACAGAAGATACAGCATTAGAGATATCCGCAGACTGTCTCTGGTTTTTTTACTACTCCTTTACTTAGAAACAGTTCTTTTATGTAGATAGCCTCTTAGACTGTCAAACAGACCTAGTTCTGAATTATCATTTCTTAACATTTTCTGGTTTTTTTTTTTTTTTAACCTAATGAATGAAGCATGCATGGAAAATCAATTAGAGTTTTCCTCCTTAGCTCAGAAAAACATATTGTAAGCTTACAAGAGTGCTGGCCAGGCAATGGATAGACAATATATTGGGCAGGTGTTTGTCAACAAACTTTATTACCAGTCATGAGTTTCCTCATTAGTCATAAGCTCCTCTGTGCTGTAATTTGTTGCTATTGTATTTTTATAAACCTTGGGGCAAGGTATTGTGTCTAGGACAAATACTGCTTTATGCCCTTGCTGATCTCAGTCCCTTGATTAACTTACAGTGTTTAATCAATCCTGGCTTGAAGGACAGATCCTGGTCAGGTGATGGTGTCAAACATACAGGGAGAGAGGCCCCTGGGAAGAAAGAGGAAGGTAATGGCAGATTCTTCATTGTATCTCTTCTGCCAATAGATACAGGAAAAATACAAAGAATAAAACACACGTGAAAGACTTGAGCCTGTTCTCTGTCACCCTTGCTACACATATGTTAAACAAGTCCTTTATACCTTGAGCAATTCCTTTGAAATTAAGACATTAGTTATCTTCAGTCTTCAGAAGAGACCAGAGATTTGTTTTCAATATCCTTGCCAAAGCATGCTGGCTGCCACTTAGTCTTCAGGACCTGGTATAAGCAGAAAAAAAATTCTGTGAATTCATACACCACTTCATGTTGGCTGCAATATGTAAAGAGAAACAGGAAAGAGATCCAGAAACAAGTTGTGGAAAAATGTATTTGAATAAGACAGAAAATGACCTGTAATAGACAAATAATCCTTAAAAGCAAGTAAATGGCAACAAAAAATGCTGCTTTGTGGTAGCACTATGGTCTAGTTACCTTGATATACATTTTAGAACTTCAGAACTGTAAGAGGAACAGGTTTCAGAATTTTTCAGTCAGGAGCTGAGAGCATCCCACAGCAAATGGGGTGCCCCCTTGGGTCACTGCCTGCTCCTGCAGCCTGCCAGCAGTGCTGAAAAGCAGTGTTGGCAGACTGGTATTTGGCTGCCAGGGCCAACACTGCAAAAGTGAATCGGTAGCTGTTGTCATCAAATGAGATAGTATCACCACTGAAATTTAGGGAAGACCAGCATGTATCTGTACGAGCTGTCAAAAAGCTTCATGTTGACACCTCTGGAGCCTTCAAGCAATGACACTGAGAGTTAATGGTCTGGACAAACTTCCAGTTTGCTGCCTAAATGGACTTTCATCTTTAACTCTGGTGTTCCTTATTTTTTCCTCACTATTTAACCAATTTCTATTCTGACAATGCTTAAATAACCAACTATTGAATCATAAATACAGACTGTCATTTCAATAAGTCTTGTTATTTAGAACAACTTTGTCTAGAGTCTTAAGGTAAGTATGCACTGAAATAACAATGGAATATCTTATTTCATTAAAACTTTCAAATTTAAAACAAAACTAACAAAACCTGACTTTTGGATAGAGTTAGTCATAGAGTTATGAGGTAACTTTTATGAAGGTGACTTCTATGAAGTAGAAGCTAACAAATGAAATGGAAAAATCTGTCAAAATTTTAAAGGGTAACTTTCTATTTGAAGTACCTTGGTTTGGATCCCTGATTGACACAGTCTTAGGAAAACTGTACTATGAGAAATGATAAACTGTCTGCATCTGGATGTTTAAGGAAATATGAAAAATGACCAAATCACTAGTTGTGCTTGAAATATCTATGCATATAATGGATGGAAAGGACTTGGAATAACCTGGAGAAGTGAGTGATTGCACAGTAGTAGGGAATCACTACTAATCACAGTAGTAGGGAAGAAGTGATCCAGATCAGAATAAAAAGCAAAACTATGAACAAAACATGCTTGAAATTATACAGACAACTGAGATTGAAATATCACCCAAATTAAACAAAACATCTTGTTTACTTATGGCTCAGAGTTATGGTGGTGAATTAGGCTAACACAGGCTCATTTAGGTGAGATACCAACAAATAACCCATCTGCAGGGTTGCTTGTGTACCTGTGAGGGATTGTCATGCCTTGCCTTCACAGCACATGAGAAAATAACAATACACTCCTATGGACACCAGTCAGTATTTCTGAAGGGACAAAAGAAGTGGTACAATATAGTAGGAATTTTTTTTTTGGTTGCTTCTGGTCTATTGCGTGCTTTAATATAAATCAGTAGTCATTTATATAGTTGGGTAAATGGGGAAATATCATGCTTCTCTATTGATTATACCCTCTTGACTGCATTTGTTTGTTTTTCCTTGGCATACAATCCTGAGAAAAAATATAGCAATATATTAGAGGTCTTTTCCAACCTTAATGACTCTATGAAAGCAAACAGCTACACAGCCTAGCACATTTCACACTTTTGAGACCCTACCTCACAAGTCAGAAGTTTCTCCACGGCTGCCAGTGCTCAATGGCCAGAACAAACCAGTGTGCTGCAGACAATGAGGACAAATGGTGACTCGTCCACCCCTTACCACTGACCCTGTTTTTGCTATCCCAAATGGACCTTTCCTGAAGGGTCAAGGAAAGTTCTCTGGTTTAGGGGCTTCTGTGGTTTTTTTTCTGTGTGGGTTTTTGGGTGTTGGGGTTTTTTTCCTTTCTTTCTTCCCTTGCAGGGGAAGTGATGCCCCATACTTTCCGCAGTTGAACATTTGAAGGCAGAGAAACAGTTCAGAGTATCCAGACAGAAGAAAACTGCTGCCTTTAAACACCTGAACTTCATTGTGTTGATGCAGAAATAGATCTTCCTTAAGCCTTATGATGTGACTTGAACAGTTGTTGATTGTAGGAACCATAGCCTGACAAACAAATCTTTTCACAAATATTTATCTGAATAACTGTGGTCTTTGTACTTGAATTGTTTGTCTTTCCTTCCAGCAAGCACTCAAGCTAGTATTATTACTTGGGGACATTTTAATTTTAAAGCAGTGATTGGAAAGTGTTCAGAAAAACCAAGACTTAAGCTCAGAAATGCTGCACTTACAAAGTAAAAAAAAAAAAAAAAAGAGGTTGGTTAATCAACTTGGGCTTGTATGCATTTTCAAAATACTTGGGATTTTAAGTATCGTTCCTGAAATAACACCTGGAAAATTATTATACATGATTTTAGTTTAAGAGAATAAGTAACATGTAAAAAAATATATTAAGGAGAAATTGACAAGAGGATATTGTTCTTAAACTATCCACATAGTCATGAAATCCACAGTTTAATAAATTGATATTTTGAAACACCAATACTATTTTCCCCGTGTGAACACAGCTACTTCTGCTGACGCTAACTACCTGTTCTTAGATGTAAATACAGTTCTATATAGTTTTAATTATGATTCTGAGACATCAGTGCAACACGAACCACAAGAGGGCAATGCTTCTGCAAAGCTTGTACAAGGAGCTGGGATTTGGATGGCTCCCCTGCTCAGTTTCCATTCCAAAAACTACAGGGCAGTGCATGTTTTTTTGGGATGAGATGAAACTCCTTCTCCATTAGCAATGCACCTAAAAAGAGCGTTTTTTTCAGACTGCCTACCTACATTTCAGAACCACCTACAGTTCTAGTAGCAACCGATGAAACTACTGACAAAACTGTCTAATTGGAGAAATATTCAATTATGTTTTAATTTTCAAGTGGAAAATTAGTAAAATGAGTTCAAATGAACAGTGTATTCTATTCACACTCCCAGCATGGGAGCAGCCTAGGCACAAAAATGAATACATAATTAAAGATGGGTTTGCCCTCCAGATTGGTCCAGATTTCAGCTAATTTTCTGCCTTAAATACTACTTTAGACCTCTTTTTTTTTTTAATTGTTTGTATTTCAAATCAATGAATTTGCTGAAAGGATGTGTTCTCTTCAAAGACTTCAGAAGTTAGTCTTATTTTTTATCTGCTCATCATTTTGTTGAATTATTTTGAACACAATCTGTCAGAAAATAGCTTCAGATCTCAAAAGAATTCTTGAAGTTCCATGTTTCTTACAGGTTTTCATTTTTTTTTCCTTTTTCTGTAAATCTGTAGATGAGGATCCTGGCTCCATATCTCCAGAAAGAATCTAAATAGTTTTCTTTTAATGAAAACGGGTTGGTTAGTGTTTGGGACTAGATTTTATTTTGCTTAGTCTAGTCATTAGGCCTGTTTAAAAGTACCAGTTAAAACTATAGGCCTTGCTGTGTTGAAAAGCAAATTTTTCTGAGTTCTCTGTATCTTAAAAAAAAAAGTGTAGATTAATTGAACCTTATGTCTAGAATATATTTGGGTTAAAAAAAACCAGTGATGGCTTTTTTTGTTCTTGGGAAGAAGAGGCTGGGGGTTTTCATCATAATCTCTCTCACCTTTTCCAACATGATGGGGAGGTGGTGGTGCAACAGATGTTGAGCTTTGTGAAATTGCATCAATTTACAAATCCTAGTAATTGAATGATTTATATGCAGCAAAAGAAGCAATTGTTACCTGTAAGAAGTAAAGTGGGAGGGGGGATCGGGGGAAATCAGTGGGAAACAAAGGCTCTTTGTGAGATCTACAAGAGTCAAACATAGTTTGTTTAAACCAGTTGGGCAGGTTAAATGTAGCCATGTCCTGTCTTTCAACAAGAAATTCCCTGGAATTGTCAATTATTCTTCAGCCTAGACAGTGATTCATTGTCCACTGAACAAACAAAGTAAAAAAGCAGTTGTGAACATCATGATAAAAACAGCTTTGAGGAAAGAGTCTCGAGGGCTGAGATCTAGGTAACAAACTGTGATCCACCTCCAGCCTTAGCTTTATAGCAGCTCCCCGTTTGATACCAAAAGGGTGAAGGATTCTCTTCACTAAGCACCATATTTTAGCACCTACCTGACTAGCACTGAATCAGGTATGCCTTGGAAAATGTATTCTCCCCAGGCATTTTTTTTTTTTGAAGTTGAATAGAAGGTTTTGCAATTATTCCAGCTGTATGTTCACTATGTTCCTGATGTTTACTCAGTGAAAATGACTTGTGTGGTATGTTAGCACAATGGTGCTGAATGGAAAAAAAATCTCCAAAGGATATTTCCATCTCAAAAGCAGCTCACTCTTATCTCAACCTAGTTGTTTCCTATTAATTGATTAGTATTTGAATGTGGTGATAAAATCGTGATGGAAAGAATGAGCTGTGCATTAGCAGTCTTGATATAGCTTCTGTTAGATATGCTAACTTTGAGTGAACACAGAGTACAACAAAAAATTACCGTAAAACTTGTGCCACCTCTCAAGTAGAGCCCACTTCTTGGCAAGATGACAAAATGTCCTTACTCGGGGGATGGGTTTATTAAGAGCACTTAGCAGATTACAAGTAGAGAGGCTATTTGTAGTCCAAACCACACTATCTGTCATCTATACTGATGGATCTAGAGGAAATGAAAGAACATCTGTCAAAAGAGTTGTTATATTGGGAAAATAGGAATATGGACGTTTACTTCTCTGCAAACTTTTTAAAGACTTCTGCTTGTTACTTCAACAGAGAGAGTAAAAAATGCCAAAAAACAAACCACAAAAAAAAAAAAAAATTCTGACTGAACTAGATGCCAGCATTGCACTTGAATCCACCCCTACCTTGAGATGAAACAGTCTTCGAGTACATGGAGCTCCTGCCAGTGTTTAGAAAGCATCTATTGAAAACAAATGCTGTGGTCATCTAGTGGACAGGCTCTGTGCATATAGTCTGAACAAATCTTCCAGTAAACAGTCATCTTCTAGGCAGGACTCAGTATGAAGGAAGTGATCTTATTCTAGCAAAACTATCAGAAAGGTTTAGGGTGAAAATTGTGACAGAATTGGAAGAGACCAAATCATCTCATCACAACAATGAATCATAATATGCATGAAAGTGCAAATATTGTTGGCCAAAATTTCTTACCAATTACTGGTGGCAAATCTTTTATAAAAAATTCAACCCTGAAGAGAAAGTTGAAGCAGGAGTCTGACCAACTACTCTAGTGAGATTTTGCTCAAAGGATGTGAATGTTAATAGAACACTACTGTAATAAATTCTGCCAATGAATAACAGAATAATGGCAATAAAAACTCAGTATGAAAAGCTGCTTCAAACTCCACACATGACAGTCGTTTGATGAAATAAACTCCTCTCGTCTATCCAAATTGTGTGGTGCCATTAAAAATGCATCTCTTGTTGTGACTAGGTTTTAAATTATAAAGAGAAGGCTGGAAGATATTATATAAAGACTGAAGCTACTGTTTCAGTGTCTTGTTTGGGCACTGCTCACCAGCTGATTTACTTAAGCCTTGTGCCAAATTATGTAAGAGCATGGTGAAGAGACAAGAATGTTTTTACTTGGCACTTGTGACTTGTTACAAATATGCCCAAAAAAGTTTCCTAAGACCTAGTGTTGTGTTAGTTTCTCTTAGGCATTTCTTATTCGCAATTGAGGTGAAGAGCTTTTATTTTAAAGGGTGAAGAAGCAATGGTAAAGTGTTTGAGGGGATGCAAGTTTTTTGTTTGGTGGAAGCAGGAGACTTAATGCTTTTAGTAGTTTTCCCCTTTCTTGCAAAGTAGCTAGCAGAAGCCCATAAAGTAATGAGCTTTGTAAAACTCGTCATCTTCAGTAGGTGATTATTTTTCATAATTGAAGAACAAGAAATTAAATATTTAGTATAGGAATATCGGGGGAACCACATACACACACATACACAAAAACCTAAAAAAATTCCCAAATCAAAACCACTGCACCCCAAAATAACCTTTCTGAACAATTTTTTCTACTGGCTTGAGAACTAGAGTGCTCCTCCGCTGGCAGCATTAGTCATTATAACAATTAAAGCAGTACAAAAAATTAAGATATTGCATGTATTTTTTCAGATGCTGATATTGAGGGAAGACCACAGAACACTCAGTCAGATTTTTCTAGGCACAAATCTTTTAAATCAATACTTGAAAGCTTAAAAACCTCCCAGTGATTTAGAGGCCAGACTAAATTAAGCCCTAATTTACCTTCACTGAAAACTGCTGGCTGAGAAAATCCTAAGCAGGGATTGCACTTCAGAGGTAGTTCAGTACAGATGTTGTAGGCAGTCAGAATTTGCTCAGAGCAAACCTTTTCTGGCCAATGCATAAGAAAACTGTAACTGAAGTTGCAGGATTTATTATAAAAAGGGCAAAACAGCAGCATGTTTGGGGGTTTTTTTTGCTGTCTTTGTATTGTTAAAAGTTCATATACTCCTTCCACAGTTCTACTTCAATTGCAGGAAACAAGATATTTACTCCCAGTACCACACTGTTAAAATTGCAATTTTTTCCCTTCGTCTTTCACTTTGTGTCTGGGAAATGTACTAATTGTCTCTTCTAACGACAACAGCTAAGAATTCATGTTGTTTGATCCCATTTTTCTGGTATTTCTTGTGGCCTGGAGTGATAAACCTATTTTTGCTGCGTCACTCTCCACTTCTGTAAAGTGGGCGTAATTCTCAGTACCTGTACTATTCCATAAGGATGTTCTAAAACTTGGCTAAAGTGTTGAGATGACTTGTAAAGCATATTTAAAAGATTTACCAGTGAGAAGTGCTGTATTCACTCTAGACATGCTAATTTTTGGAAGATTACCTGTGCTTACTAAGATGACAAGCCAGTGAGTTGAAGATTAAAAACTAGGAACAGAGTTCCTGTTGACTTATGTTTGTCTATAAATTAGCAGAAAGGCATAGAACAACTAATGAAAACACTTAGATAAAACTGGATTTATTATTCCCCAGTGGTTCACTACATATCAACCTCTACTTACGGCTTCTACTAGGTAACTTTTCAGCAAACATTTTCAGTAACAGTTTCAAAGGTTGTGGGAAGAAATAAGTTACCTTAAGGTGAGCTGGATCTTTGCTTCTAAAATTGCATTTTTATGCGGCTGAAAAGCAGTTCCCTTCTTGCTGCTTTACCAGGAAATAATTGCCTGCATTTCTGGCAGTTTCAGACTGTTTGTTTGTGACCCAAGTTCCCATCCAAAACTTTATCTGAGTGCCATTATTCCAATACAGAACTTTGAGTTCACTTTTTTTTTTTTCCCAGAGCCTTCTGCAGTATTTTGTCTTTTTGCTCTTTTTTTCTCAGCACTTAAAAGCCATTAGTTGGTTTGAAACAGTCACTCTTCCAGCAGAACAGATGTGACCACCACATGAAAGCTCTGAGGAATGTTCCATGGCAGCATCTGCTGCCTCACTTTAAAGTTTATTTTTAACATAAAATAGTTGTGAGCGTTCATTTGTAGCTGAAATGCTGTCTTCTCAAAGCAATGCAATTAGGTCTGACCCTTCAGCATGAGGGGAAAAAGGTATGATGATATGTGGTTTTAACGTAGAGCTTTTGCAGGCAAGCCAGTGACTTTGCTTTGTTATTCATCACGTTTGTGCAGATCTATGTATCTTATATGCTAAAATTTCCTTTGAAGTCAGGTTGTGTCATGAGAACTGCATCTTCAGAACCAAATCTTATCAAAAGCTCTGGCAAACTGTTTGGGGGTTTTTTGAAAATTTCTTATTCTAGTTTACATTCTCCTTACTGAAGAAAATTTGTTGCTTTTAATAGGAAATTATCTCCTTCATAATTTTCATGTGACATCACTCTGTCATTGGAATCATTGGTGCTATTTTTGTGCTTAAAACAGATGTCACAATGGTAGATATGATGGCGTAAAATGAGTTCTGAGCTTTGGGGAGGCAGGCAGAGGCAATATAAAAGGCTTTGCTGTAGCTTATAGCCCCTGGGGAGTCAGTGTGGGCCCAAGTATGGCTGGAGCTCTGGGGGAATGAACTACTGGAGCTGCCAGGGTACTGCCGAGCTGCTCCCTGCCATGGTCCCTCCAGACTGTGAGAGAGAGAGGCTCATTTTCCTGCCCGGAGCCAAGCGGCAGCTCCCGTCACTCAAAGGGGAATCCCAAATTCTGGCTTACAGCAGTTTTCCACTCATTTGGTGCCACAACTGATGCAGTAGGAGAAAATCTCTAACCCATTATTTCCAGCCATGCAAAAGGACTGGCAGGAAACATATTTAAGCAGATGTCTTGTGTTTTAACAGGATTTCAGTGAGTCATCCACATGCCCTTAGGCATTCAATGCACCAGACGGCTTTCTAATGGCTGTGGCATCTTGCTTGCAATCTAATATTATGCACACATTCCACACAATAAAACCCCATCTCTTCAGCTGGGGAAGGTCCATAACACTTTTTTAACCTTGGCAAATTTGCTGTGCAATTGAGGACCTGGCACAGGAACGCAATGCCTGATACAACCTCTATCTGATTAGGTGTTAAGAGCAAGAAACTGATTCTGGGCTGCAAGTGGCAGTGCTGTAGCAATCTTTTGGGCCACCAGCATTTAACATCTTCAGACAGCCCATGAAGACAGAAGGGTTTTTGTGAGCTGACTGGCAGCCTGTGAGGTACGTACATGGCTGTGTGCTACCTTAATTTTCCCCTTCTTTGTCCTGACATGCTGCCTGGGGACTGACTCAAAGTGAATTAAAAGTAAAGAAAGATGTTTCAGTTTTTAACAGCTGCAAGATCTTTCTCTCTATGAGTTCAAAATGAATGTCTTAAATCAGGTAAACCATGATCTTGTTACATTTGACAATAAGGCACAACAGCTACTGAGGGCAGTAGGGAAGCTTCTCTTTTCCATCTTTTTGATACCTGCATTTTCCATATCCTCCTAGCAAAAGAAATAAAGCCCTATGTGCTTTAGTCCTCAATTAATGCTATCTTACTAATCAGTTTTAACACTGAATGGAAGCAGCAGGACATGTATCCAGGTAATGATTTACTTACTGAAAGGTTAAGGAAAATACTTATGCACAACCATGGCCTGAATAGCTAATAATGAACAACCTTGTCTGCTTGGTCCCATAGTTCTGGCCTGCCACTGAGCCTGGATGTCAAGCAGTGATATCTATACCAGCAGTATCAAAGCAAGGCCTCATCTTCAGTACTTGCTTGGATGATTGCAAACTATGTTTGCACACATGCTATGTGTTTCATACACCTGATAACTCGATGTCGTGAATTGACATGAAGCATCCCTAGGAATAAAACCTAGGTAAATAAAAACATGTTACTGAAACACTAAAAAGAGATTTAACTATGACAACAAGTGTGGGGAAAAAACAGAGAAATTTATGGCAATATGATGTCTAAACAGAATCTTACACTGTTGCAGAGCTGACCTTGGATTAGTCTACTTTGGAGTTTTTTATAAGCCTAGTTTCTTTGTTTCACACAAACAACTTAATCATTTCCTCTTAAAAGACAAATTAATGTTTTTTCCACTCAGTCTCTCCACTTATTCTGCAAGAATAATTCCCATCAAATGTCATTTTTACTTATGATTATCATACCAGTTTGTTTAAAGACACTGTTAAGTATGCTGTGCTGGATGGGGTGGGGATAACTTCAGAGGCTGCATTGCAAGTGCTGCAGTTTGGTTTTGCTTCTTACGTGGTCTCAAACAATGCATATTTCCTTTTTGACTAAGATGTATCCTTTTTATCAGTGAACTCCATGTACCACAAATACTTGGTAAAGCAGCCCCAAAACTGGGAGTTATTTCAGGTCAACCAAGCAGCAGGGGTGTTTCTTCTCCTGAGGAAACAAGGCCTCTCAGTGTTTTATCCTTTCATTGATTTCAGGTTAATTTTAGTAGATCTTGAGCTTTGAAGACACTCTTCTCTGAACTGTGTGAAAACACTGCAGCCAACTTAGTGTTGCTGAATTTCTGGCGTTTGCTTTCTCAGATTTTCTAATGTCCTGCAGAGAATTCACATCGAATCCTATATTGATGAAGAAGTTATCTCACTTTCACCTATGGTGGTATCAGATCTTTTCTCTTTGAAGTCTTAAACTACTACAGCCTGTTCTGAATGGCTTTGACTTGCAAATTCTGTTCCTATATTGGAAATTGAAATCTTGTCATGCAAGAGGATGGCTTGTCCTATGTACATTTTAATTTGCATTGTTATCCCAGAGGGGCTGAGAAGCACAAAGGCAATGTAAAGAACTTGCCTTCTGGAAATCCAGTTTATTGCTGTTCAGTAAAACTGAAGAGAAATCATGTCATACACCTCTGCTTTTGCAAAGGTTGATACAACATAACATCTGAGGTTACCGGTCTAAATGCTTCATGCCAGTGTCCTGCACCAACAGTAATGGGAAACGAACTAGTGTGACTCTTTTAAGAATAACATTGGTAGAAAATTAAGCCTTCCTTGCTGTTCAAGTGATTTGCTATGGAAGTGGGAACAACAATTCTTTCCTGTCTTGCTTGTGAGTTGTTCTCTTGGTATGAGAGAGTGTGTTCATGTTGTAATTAGGAAACAGGCAGTGTAACTTTAGGTATTGTATTTCTTCATCCTTCAGTATGAAACCCAAAGCTCCTACAGACTGCAGTGAGCAAATGTAATAGAGACAGTGATGTACCTGACCTGTTAAGACGAACATGAATGCAATGGACAGTGACATTCCACATTTCAGCTGATCAACATCTTCATCATTACATCCTATGCCAGAATATTAAATACCTTAGCTTACCGGAGACATATTTGAATCCAAACTTTTCATGTTTGACAGCAACCCGTATCAAATTGTCATTCTGACTCTGAAGGTAGTCAGGAAACTCGGGTTTGCAGGTTTTTTGCTAGGGCCTATTTTCTATTCATACAGATGACTAACAGGACTCAGTGGTTTAAATGTTTTCCTGAAGGAAAAAAACATTCAAGACATAAATTGCATTTACTCTGAATAGAAGTCTGCTCAGTGAGGTTCTTGAGGACACTGTGGTTATTCATTGAGTAGGGTGATACTTTGAATGTGTAACCCCATCTTTTTCATAACAAATGTGGGTAAAGAGAGATTGGCATCAAGCCCACTAACATCCTTAATCACTGAGTTCCTGCTAAATAAAACTACAGCTGATGAAAACAGGGTCTTTGTTTTGAAAACAGAACAAAGTAGCCACACAATCACACATGCAAACAAGTACTGGACTAGTTCAGCAACTAAAAGATATATTTGAAGCCTGAGGTATCAACAAAAGTGATATGACTGAGGATAAATTTCCTAAGGCACCTGTAAATGCCTTGTTGCTTAACAATAATGATACAAAAAGTTCACACAAATAATATAGCATGTAAGTATCTCTAACACTTATGGGCATTCCTCAAAGAAAACTCTTTCAGTAAGTGAAATGAAAATATCAATAGGAAGATTAGTGTGCTTTAAGAATGTTAAGAAAGCAATGGAAAGATTATCAAGTTTCAGGAAAATCTGGATGATAGAGATATATTAGTAAATTCTGCCCCATGTTTGAGTTCAAAATTTTTTGCTCACACAATGTTTCGAGGAAAATAATTTAAGCAAGATGCATCATGCTGACTTCATCTATTACATAAATAACATTACCTATGATAACCTGTTAACAGCATTGCACAGAAGAATGACATTATCCACAATATTTATTCTTGAACTGCTTGGAAATTAGCTGCTGCAGGAAAATGTTAACTCGGAAAAAATTTTATCCTGGTTTTGATACATTGAAACGAAATAGAATCTTGACTGTAGAATGAACTATATGAACAAAACTTGCCATGAAAGACTGACAAAGGCAATGTCAGAAAGAATGTTCAAAAACCCTCAAATCTAGTTATTTGGGAGTGAATGAGTACACTAGATTTGGGTAGCTTGGAGCTTGCAATCAAGCTTTCTTACATTACTGCTGCAGTCTTAAACAAAGAGCTCATTAATTGTGTGGTGGAATATGTCCCTCTGTGAGGTTTTTCCTTAAAAATTGAAAAGGCTTAGGTTTCTAACTAATGTAGAACACGAACACCTTTGATACATGAATATGAATAAGATAGAAGTATTCAATCTCTAACACTACACTGAAGACCAAAGTATTGTGTGCTATGACCTTGCAAATGTCCAAACAGTCCAAAGCTTTGTGCATAGAAACTAAGTCTGTTTCGATTCTGAGCAGGACTTGAGTGGCAATTCTCCTCAAATACCATCACTTCTTAAATAGCCTTTAGCTTTTGATAAGAAGTGTCACAGTTTATCAGAAAGACATGCAACTGGAAGCATCTATCTTCTCTCATGTCATACACACAACAGTCTGTATGTAAAATTTGAACAGTATTAACATGTAGCATGCATGTTATATGTCCTTAGAACTTAGGATCCCAGAGCTATAGCACAGATGTCCATCTCCTATATATTGTGTTATGACAGAAGGATGGAAATTAATCTACTTCCACCGTGTGAATAACCACAAGCCCTAAGTATGTATTTAATACATAAACTTTGTAATAATCAGCTTGAGAGTAGCAGGAAGTTTTTGGGTTTGGACCCATTTCCTGTGCAACTGGGATGTTGTTAGTGAATATTAATAACGTCCAAGTGCCACGTCCTGCACTTCAGCCACAACAACCCCAGGCACAGCTACAGGCTGGGGGCAGAGCAGCTGGAAAGGCCCTGGGAGTGCTGGTGGACAGGGACTGAACATGAGCCAGCACGTCTCCAGGTGGCCAAGAAAGCCAATGGCATCCTGGCTTGGATTGGGAATAGTGTGGCCAGGGAAGTGATTGTCCCCCTGTCCTCAGCACTGGTGAAGCCACACCTCAAATCTTGTGTTCAGTTTTGGGCCCCTCACAACAAGACAGACATTGAGGTGCTGGAGTGAGTCCAGAGAAGGGCAATGAAGATGGCAAAGGGCCTGGAGCACAAGTCCTATGAGAAGCAGCTGAAGGAGCTGGAATGGTTTAGCCTAGAGAAAAGGAGGCTAGGGGATGACTTTATCACTCTCTACAGCTCCCCCAAAGGAGGTTGTAGCAAAGTAGGCGTGGGTCTCTTCTCCCAGGCAACCAGTGATAGGAAAAGAGGGAACGGCCTCAAGTTGTGCCAGGAGAGGTTCAGGCTGGACAGCATAAGGAATTTCTTCACTGAGTGGTTGTTACGCCTTGGATTGGACTGTCCAGGAAGGTGGTGGAGTCATCATCCCTGGAGGTGTTCAAGAAACAACTGCATGTGGCACTTAGTGCCATGGTCTGGTTGACAAGGGAGTGGTCAGTCAAAGATTGGACTCAATCTCAGAGGATTTTTTCGACCTAAATGACTCTATGATTCTCGAACCTTGTCTAGAAGCTTTGCCTTAGTGAATTTGCATTAGAAAACTGTTGCCATTATAAATCTCTCTTTCGTTTTTCTTTTTTTTCCTCTGCTTGAGTATGTTCTGAGCAATTGCTGTACATTTTTTCTTCAGTATTATTTGAATAGATACCTAATGGGATAGAAAAGTCTGATGTTTTGTGGATCCTAATACTCAACAATAACCTATTAACTTTCTGGAGAAGTACAAATTTATATTTTGTTATTCCCTGTTTTTATAGCAGCACTTCTGATACTCATCCTTAAATTAACACTTGTTGAATTCATTGGGGAACATTGAGGTTTGCTAAACAGCCGATTTGATTAATAACTCAGTTCTTTTCAAGTCCTTTTAAAACATGATTCTCATGTTTTAAGTCTGATTTATTTGCAAATCAGGTAAGCTAAAAAAGAGTGCCTTTTGTCAAGAAAACATATAACAGCAAGGAATTGAATTGGTTGAAAGACAAGAAGTTGAGGTAAAAGTCTGCAACATTCAGGTTGTAGACTTGAAGGAACTTGTTTCCCTTTCTAATGCTCTAAAAAAGTTTTTTGCCCTTCATTTATTTTGCACTATTTTGAGTGCCTTCCTTCCCATTTGATATGACTGAAATTCCAAGGACATTAGAAACTGCCGTGCTTTTGATAAGTGAATGCCAAGAACTTTTCTCTGCTCTTCTCATTCTACATCACTTTTATGTGGACTTAATTTTATTTATCAACAACAAAGAGGCCTGATGCAGGTTTCCACCCTGTCTGAAGTATACTTTCTCACCTATCAGAGTGATGTCTCCCTTTACACTTAAGGGAGAAAGAAAGAGGGATATTTCCCTATAAATCAAGTAACTGGAGTGCTCTGAACTCAGTACTCTTGAGGCAATGTTTAAAGTAAGAGCAGATGAACTTAGACACCCAAGCCAAATGCCTGAAGGTAACAATCCCATAATACCAGTGACTTCAGTAAGAGTTGAGAGTATTAATTAGTGCCCAAGAAGTACCCAGGTCTTTGAGAGATCCATCTGCTGTTGAATAACCAAGATAACCAGCAAATACCCTACAGCAAACAAGGCAAACAAGACTTACTTTCAGAGCACTTGTGCTTTACAGATATTTTCTTTTTCCTGTGGGAAGCCCAAACTATTTCACAAGAACAACTTGAGCTAGTTTTAATGCAAAGACCAATGCAACCGAGTATCAGCTCTGCAGTCACTCTCCAGCCACAACTACTCTTACAGGGCAAGGTCACCGAGGGCATTGCTTCCCTCTGCTGCTCCCTTCTCTCTCTTATGCACTAATTGTGGAAAGACTTTTTGCAAGGATATTATACAGTCTGTTGGACTTTAAATAGGCTACAGACCAGACTGCAGTGTTTAAAATTGTTCTTTATGTCCACCACAAATTTTACATTACCCATAACTATCTAAAGGACTTTTTTTTGTTCCTAGGAGGAACAGGAGTAAAATGGGATTATATGCAGCTGTTGCTGCTATAAAGATGAGCTTTGCAGGCTGCCTGAAAGAGTAGTGGCAAACAGCAGAAAATGAAAAGAGTACTTTATAGCTATAGTGAACCTAAAATGAGAATTATTCCTGTGAGCAAAGCATTTTTACAAAAAAAGAAAGCCTCTTGTCTAAAAGTGACATGTTGGATTTCATTCTGTTATTGGATGCTTATTAAAAATCCTTCTCTGCTATTGTTTTTTTGGGTTTGGGTTACCAGAGAGCTGGGGAGGGACTTTTCACAAGAGTGGGTAGTCACAGGACAAGGGGGAATGGCTTCAAACTGAGAGTAGGTTTAGATTAGATATTAGGAAAAATTCTTTACTGTGAGCATGATAAGGCACTGGAATAAGTTGCTCAGAGAAGCTGTGGATACCCCATCCCTGAAAGTGTGCAAAGCCAGGTTGGATGTGACTTTGAGTAACCTGGTCTAGGGGAAGGTGTCCCTGCCCATGACAGGGGGATTGGACTCTAAATGATGTTTTATAGGCCCTTTCCAACCCAAACCATTCTGTCAATCTATGATTAATCCCTGAAAAAGAGGTTAAGGATGATAATGCAAATGGACCCACCTAGAGACCCTGATGTCTGAGAGCTGATCAACAGTTTACATGTACATTTATTTTCTATGTTCAGTAAGAGGTCATATGCCCACAAGCATTCAAGTGATCACTGTTTCTGTGTGCATGTTACAGAGAGCTTTCTGGGTTGTTTATGTTATTTGACTGTTTCTCCCAGTATGGGTCTCCCTACTGGAAGAGAAAAATATATCCTCGATGAAAACAAGAAGCTCCGTCTTGACAGGCGGCAGCAGCTGGCATAGAGATGATAGTGCTGGCTTTGAGTTGTAGGGCTTGAAGTGATTTTATCCTGACAGTATGGGGATCCTCCCCACTTACTAGGGTAGTGCCCTACTGATGTTCTTGAGTTCAGCTGTGATACCTTAAGGGTTTGCTTGTGTAGAGAAAAATTGACGGAGAAATAGAAGTTGCCGAGAGAGCACAACTCTTGGACTCAGCTAGCATGCCTGGGAACACAAGGATGAATAATTTCAGGAGCAATATGAGTACTTCAGAGTTAAACACACAGACATGAGCAGAGTGTGATGAGATGTCTGCACATGATCTTATCTCAATGCTCTTGGAGAGAAAGGGGGATTTTTTTCAGTTGATGGGAATTTGATACCTAAGTCTCATGAGCATTTGTTGGAAATCCTACTGTGAGGCTTATCTGTTTAGGCATGCATTCAGCAAATTTTTTTTTTGTTTGGGGGGTTTTGGGGTGGGATTTTATCTGAATAAGGATGGGAGAGGGCTAAGCTCCAAGTTTCAAACAGACTTTTTTTTTAATGTTGTAACAGATTCACTCCACTTATTAGAAAATGTAAAGCAATGCACTTTAATGTACTTTAAGTGAACAGCTGCCTCTGAAGAATTCTAATGCCAATTATAAAACAATGTTACTTATCTTGTGGACGCCTAAGACATGGGGAAATCGTGTGGCATGACCATAGCACCTTTTATTCTCTCACAATGGACAACGTTTTATTTTGCCTGGGGGCAAAACATGTAGCCTGTTTGCATAAGTCAAACAATGAAAATGGGAATATATCTGCCGGAGATATTTTTATACCTTATATATACTGTGATCAAATATGCAGTCCATTTTAAAGCAACAAAATCCAAGAGACTGGTACTGCTTCTGTGAGTACAGCAATAGTAAATATTTTGTATTATGCTTTTTTTGTCCCCTAGATGTTTCTGGTCCTTACTTTCTTGTTAAAAACATAACTTACTAAAGTGTTTGTATGTGTTTTTTCTACTGTGTAGAGAATGAAGAGATAGAGACAGCCCCATCAAGCAAACTGCTTTTAGATCCTGAAATTAAAATTAGGATTTTTTTCTAGCCATCTCTGCAACTTTTGAATGAGGCAAAAGGACTGAAAAATGCATGGTAAAAGGCAAGTGCCTCACTTCTTTGCTTGCATTGATTGCCCAGACGCCAGACAAGACTGATGTATGCAAGACTGTTAATCATATGACAAGACTTCAGTCTAAATTTTGTACGGATATTTTTTTCAGAGTTTTCCTGGTGATGGACAGGACATTTTCCCTTGAAATTTAAATCTCCTGGCTAGAAGGGTTCCATTCATCTTTAAATGCCATGGAACATATGCTGACTTATCAGTCATAGAAGATTATACTTTTAATTGAATTTAACATTTCCAGAATGCTTGAGTATTCTGTGATGCTCTCAAGTGCTAATGCTTGTGTAAAGACACCATATCAGCACATATGCAATGTGCTCCAACCCATCCATCATTCCATCAGGGCATCCATCTGCCTGGTAACCCTTCTCAAAGTGGGCAGCTGAGCAGCATTTAAATTCAGATCTCATTTCTGCCTGAAAACAGACAAGTACAAGATGGTCATGTGCAGGGGTTTTAAAAACAAAATCCCCTTTGGATCAGGCCTGCCACCTTTGCGGAGATTTACCTCCTTGCGGAAAATAGTGAGCAGCAGCATGAACTCTTGTCTGCAGAATGGAAATATCAAGCTGATCAACATTTCCGCATTGCTAGCAAGATAATCCTTCATTTGAGCTGCTTATCTGAAATCTGTCTCATGAATCTGATGGAAGGATTTGCCCTAAGTAGTTAATTATGGTGTTGCTAAATTTCCTCCTCTCTACTTATTCCTTCACTTTAAGAAAAAATCATGCAGCTATAAAGATTGTAAACTTCAATTAAAAACAAATGAAGCATTATCTAGCTGAACACTTATTAAGTCACCTGAAATTATCTTTTTAACTTTCATTCTGATCTTAATTCCCCAGATTCTCACTGTAGGTGGATTTTTAGTTGAAGCTAATCTGGCTGTTCTGACAAAATTGTGAGGTTTGGGGGTTTTGTTTGGTTTGTTGGTTGGTTTTTAGTATGTTTGGAGGTTTTCTGTTTGCTTGGGTCTTTGGTTTGTTGTTCATCTGACTTAGAGCACTTAGATGGAGAATTCTTCTCTGTCAGGCTAAGCCCTGTCTGTTGTCCTGGCCTGAACCTGGCTGTGAGGGAATTGCAAAGACAGAATAAAGACATTGCCAGATTAATTACTTCTAGGGCATGTGAGATTCTTTTAACCTTCTAGTCTAACTTACACTGCAGAGAGGAACCACGGTTTTGGTTTTTAAGGTATTTTGTACCTAACTGAGATTTATGAGGAAGATTTAACATGTATTGCAATTTTTAAGTGCCACTTCTGACCCCTGATGTGATGGTGATATGGAATTGCAAAGACAGGTTTCTCACCCAATTTCTTTAGGAAGACTTGTTCAGGTTCTGTTTGCACACAAACTTTCTTTTCCCTCTGGATGAGGCCAGTACACTTTTCTCAGTGCAGACACAGAATGGAACTGGATGTTCCTTGTGCAAGCAGGTCTGCTGTAGGGTGGGACTACTTATGCAGCTCAGCAGAATACATGAGACACATGAGAAAAGAACTTGAATTCAAGTAATAAAAGGAATTTTCCTATCACAGAAAAGATACCTGTAAGATTTAAGTTTTACTCAAATAATTATATAAGTTTTCATTCTCCTTTTATGGAGTTGCTAAACAGGACAGCCCTGAATAACATGTGGTGCCTTGCCCTCTTGGGACTCTGCTGGGCACAGACTTTCTCCTGGAGAGCTCTCCCACCCAGAGCTGGGTGTGTGCAACCACCCAGTCCCTAGAGAAAATGGAGAAAAATGTACTTAATTGTTCTCGTCATGAAAAATGACAATCTTGGAGGGAGAAATGGCTCCCATCCAACCTCTTTTATGAATTCCTAAAAGAGGCTAAAATTTCTCCCTGGAAGGTTTAAGATTTAGAGGATGCTGTCAAACTGCCTTTCATTAGCTTTCCATAGCTTAATTCTGGATGAATCCCAAATGTTCCCACCAAATCCTCAGGAAGTTTTGGGCTTCAGTGTTTCAAGAGCAGAGGCATAAGCAAGTGTTTTATGAAGGCATCTGCTTAGGCACTTTTGTGATTTTTTTTTTTCCCTTTATATCCCCTTCACACATTGATCAGGACAGGTGTTACCTTTCTTCTCATGTTTGTGACTGTTGAAAAATTTTTAGGAGCCTTTTGGTATGTAGTCTATAGAAGATTGCCAAATGTGAACTTATTTGAACAAATAAATGCGTCCTGATAATTACTCCAACCAGGCATTCTCGAGGACATGCTGAAATGTTACAAGAGTTGTGCTTAAATCATGACCACAAGCTCTTTTCTTCCCCGCCATGGATTTTAACAGCATTTTCTTGCACAGCACGCAGAGAAACTGAATGGGGATCCTAATCATTTACATCACTGTGTACACATGACCAACTACTGAATTATGACAGATTTAGCATGAAGCACAGCTTCAAATTTTGTTTTACACTTAGTTTCTGCTGAGACCTGTGCTCAGAGGCTTTCCCAGCCCTGAGGCAGTAGGATCCTCCATGTGTGCCCAGTAATTTGATGCCCAAAGAAACTCATCAGTTCATGGAAGCTTGTGTGGGACTTGCTTGAGATCCAGTTTGGGGGCTTTTTATAACTTCTGTAGGCGCTTGCTACACAGGGTTGTTTTTTATTGTTACATTTCATAGGAATTTTGTAACTTGAGCAACAGAGCCTGCAAAAAGAATGTGAGGAAATAAAATGACTTTTCTCCTGCTTTCTTGTATTAAAAAGCTATTTCCTAAGGCTATCTACTTAACTGCAGCTGCTGTCTGTGCCTGGAGATATTAGAAGAAATGACATTATGGTTCAGAACAGCGGATTACTCTCTGGTTTTGACTTCTTCTGTTTACTACCAGGCTCATTGGGGCCCTCACGCTACTGAGATTGAGTAGATTGTTAAAAACCCATGAGGTGGATGGTTTGTTTTCCCTTAACTATTTTCATGGCTGGTGGCAGGAAAGTTTCTTGCCACTCCCTTATCTGAGGTTTATGTAACGAATTGATCATAGGCAGTGCTCCCTTTGAACTTGTTCCAGTTTGGCAGAGCTCAACTGTTCCTGAGTCACTGTGACTTCCAAAGGAATTTTTCCTGACTTTAGATGTAGGTAGGCAATTTCTCCCTACCATGGGCATTTTGAAAAATGTCCCCAATGAGAAATCAGGCTCTTGCAGAGATACTGAAAAGGTTCCATTGTACAGGCACACTCTGATTTAGAGTCTAGAAATACAGACCAGCTCTGACTCCAGGACACATGCTGAACTCTCCACTCTGTGCTGTGCTTCTCTGAATGAGATACTCTAAGTGCATAGTCTAGATACCTCTGCCTACTCGGGTCAGTTTGAATCTCCTTACATGACTGATTTAAGGCACACTGTCATATTATGCACTCTGTGTGTATGTGTGTTTTTCATGGTCACTGACTTGTTTCCCCACAGACAAGATCTAAGTGTATCCCCATTAACCAAGGAAAGAACAAACTAAACCTTTCACCAAGAAGTAATGATACCAGACGTAATACTTCCTGACAGATAACTCTGCTTTTCCTGGAAGTCTCTTGATACTAACAGAGAAACCCAGGATTACACTGGATAAAAAGCCAAAGACAGCAAATTGGAAGCTTTTCTTAGTGGTTACCAACCTGGGGTAAGGAAAAAGCAGAACATACCATAAAATATCAAGCAGTAAGTCCTTGCAGTTGCTAGGTGATGTTGTACCCTGCTGACAGCCTGGTGGGCTCACTTCACAGTCAATGGGCTTTACAATTACTGTAGTAAAACCCTGAATCAGGTTGACCAGGGAGGTTGCAGATGCCCCGTCCCTAGAAACATTCAAGGCCAAGCTGGATGGGGCTTTGTGCAACCTGGTCTAGTTGAAGGTGTCCTTGCTTATTGCAGGTAGGTTGGATCAGGTGACCTTTAAAGGTCACTTTCAAACCAAAATATTTTATGATTCTACAAAAACACTCCAAAGCAACATACTTGATCAAACTGCAAAACCACCCCCACCCCAAAAAAACCCCCACCCAAACTCTGTGTATGGTGTGGACAGTGAGGTGCATTTGTCCAAGTGTCTCTCCCAAACTGTCACGGTAGGCCAGGCAGAATTGCCTGCCAGCAAGTAGGTAAACCCTTTCTTTACCTCCTTGAATCTCTTTTGGAGTGTCTGATTCACTTATCCTCTAAAACACCAAGAAGACTCAGTGTATCTGTAACTGTTGCTGCAGACTCCCTGGCAAATATCTCTGGAAGGCAACCACTAAGAAAAACTTCCAGACATGTTCTCTCTGTTTTCTTCAGAGAATTTTCCTTCTTCCTCTCCACCAACAGGTGGAGCAGAGATGTCTCACCTCTGCTGCTCTTCAGAGGAACCTTGCAGTAAAAATAGTGCACTTGCTTGTTTGTCTGCCCAGAAATGATCCCAGATCTTGACGCTATTTCCCTAGCCTTTTTTGCCAACTCACTTTTACCACTTGTGAGTCTGTTCTCCTCCGCTGGCAGAATGCAAATATACCAGGTGGGACCAACTGTCAAGGTTGTTTTTGCCCTCCTTCTAAATACTCACTGGCTGTAAAACAAACCTCAGTGTACCTTTCCTAAATAAATAAATAAAATGAATAAAAATTGCTTACTCTTTAATGTATTTATTCCTATATTTTGTGTAGGAAACTCTCCCAAACCTATGCTTTGCTCCTAAATTACCAAAAGCTTCCTTTCAAATTGCTAACAGATCCAAATAGCATGTGTAAATGTTGCACAACGTCCACCTAAGAATTAATGTTTAACAATAGAGTGCCACTGCTGAGAAGGTATCTATAAACAGTGCTCGTTTATATGAGAACCCTTGGCATATCTCTGGCAGTGAAGAGCAGAGCTCAAAAAAGTTTGTACCTGAGTGATTGACTGACAGTTGTTCAACTCTTCCAATGCAGGAGAAAGCCAGCTTCCTGCAAAATGAGCACATGACCTCAGAAATTATCCCAGGGGCCTTTTTGTTCACCACTCCCCCATTTGTGATTTGCTTTTAGGAATTCTAAATGAAGTCTCTGTGTTTTAGTTGTATTTTGTCTTGTGCAATTATGTGGAGGGCTGGGAGCCCTCAAAGCAGGAGCCTTTTGCCCTCCCCTGGAGAAGTCAGAGATAAGTAACCTTCTTCTGGGTCAGGGTGAGATCCCAACACGCCTTGTTTCTTCATGGTAATAGCCTGCACCCTGTTGGCCAACTGGTTTCTATCCCACCCCCTACCTTTCCCATAAAAAGTCCGGCTTCTGTCCCTGAAAGCAGGGGGTGTTGTCTCTGGCCTCCCCTTCGTAGGGTGCTCGGACAATAAAGGCGACCACTGCGGAACTGCCGTGCGAGGCTCCTGTCTCTCTGTCCCTGCGTCGGCCTTGGGCGATTCCAGAAAAAGCTGAATTCACAAGGAGCTGAATTCACAAAGAGCTGAACTCACTTGCAGCAGAGAAGCTGCTACACTTGCTGGAATCGCCTGTCGCCCAGGGAGATCTGCCAGCACCCCTGGAAGAGCTGTTCTCTGCGACACGCTCTCCCTCCAGGAAGGTGGCGGGGTGCTGGTGCTGAATTGCACCGGATCCCCTGCGACACAATTACTTTAAACAAGCATAGATGTTCAGCTGTGGGATTGAGGCTGCACTCAGGAAAATACATACAAACTTCAGGAAAGTAGGATTAGGTGTACGCACACGAGCACATACTTTACCTATGTTTGCTGAGTTCAGCTTGGGCTCCTTGATGTAAGATTAACAACTCCAAAGCATTAATTGAGGCTAATGTTTCATTATAGTACCCAAAGATAAACACAGAGATAGAAGGGTGTTGATACCTTAATGGGCCAAGCAATTTAAAAAATGAGAATTATATATGGAAAAAGAGATTTTTTTTTTTTTACTCCATGGCTAGAATAGACAGTATTTTCCTTGCCTGTATTTATTTGGACCAGTCACCCGTGGATCAGGGCTGATGGGCTATGACCTCTGGAAGTTAATATGTTACACAGCAATAATATAAAAGAGTGTTGAAGTAGCAAATGCCGGAATTAGTGCCTACTCTAAGGCATGTCAAGTCCAGGTATCTTAACTGCTCCCTTGTTACATAGTACTCGAGGTATGCCACGGTGCTGTCATCCCTGCTTGAAGGCATCACTATACCACCCTCCCACCCCACCCAAACCAGGAAATCTAACTGGCTTAGAAAAGGCTTTCCCAGTCATTCATGTTTTTCTTCCCCTGTTGTAATCAGGATGGCTTTAACCTGCAAGGGGGCACAGGAAGGCTGAAAGTATGTTTGGAAGTAGTGGAGTTGTCCCTCTGGGCAAACTGCCTGCTCCATTTCATGCCACACAGAGACAAATAAAGCTGCTCTGTGTGTGAAGCTGGGATGCAAAGAGGGGGGAAAAAAGAGGGAATAGCTTTGCAGGGGACAGACAGGCAAGAGAGATTCCTCCTTTCATAATCTGTGCCAATTTAGATTAGCTTGAAGTGACTATGAAACTGCAGTCTAAATTAAGTTTCATCCCATGTACCCAGCATTATTCATAATTGCTCAGAGACAAGGAGTCTGTTGGAGTCTGGGATGGTGTTTAGTTATTTTAATACACTGTCCTTTTTTCTTGCTAGAATCTCTTTGTTTGCTTTCTTTCAAACTAATGAGATAGACTACACTGCCTTAGTATAGCCTCAGACCACATATCTTCCATCCTACATACCAGCAGTAGCAGGGATTCTCTGGAAAAAGAAAAATTTAGTCATTTCTTTGAAACACTGCTGCTGTTGTTCCGAAGCAACCCTCCTGCCAGGACGTGACTGGCAGCAACCAGTTCTGGGTTCAAACTGAAGGGAGTTGCTCCAAAAGTGGTGACTTGAGGCCACACCTGGACAACTGGAAAAATTATACTGAACTCTAGTATTTCAAAAGCACAGGCATAAGGGGCAAACATGAATCAAACAGCAAAGATTTTGTTGGGGAGGTTTTTTTGTAAGAGAGAACAAAATCTCTCTTACAGAGAGACCAGAAAGATAAACAGTGATAGCAACTGACTGTTACAGTTATTCTTTAACTTTAACAGTTCAGAGTCTTTTCTCTCTAAGGAAGTAATTTCCAGGGTAGGCTTTTTCCTGTCATCTGCAGTAAGTGAAAGCTAAGGTTTTGGGTGATAGCTAAGGTTAGGTGATAAACAGCTGTATAAAGCAATGCTATGGTAGCTGCTTGGCTCCCAGATGGTTGTGCCTCTGGCTGCTCCATCTTCACTCCTGGGCCCTGGCAGCTCTGCCAAGAGCCTTTTCACACTTGGTCGACTACTCCCGACCTGGCACAGCCACCTGTACTCCTGTGGCTGCAGACTTCCAATGCTTTAATGCTGAGAAGTACCCACAGTCAGCAGGCTGAACTGAACTGAATGAAGAGCTGTGCATGGATCTTTTAGAAGGCAGGGAAATGTTTTTTTCTCCCACCTACGAGTATACAGTCTGCAGCACAAAATCTTGTGAAACCCCCGCCCAAGCTGGCTACGCATAACCACTAATCTTCCACTTGAAGCTCAATATTAGCTGTTGCCTTAGGCTGGAACACCCATTTGCCCAGATATATTTCACAAAGCTTCAAATAAATTAGAAAACTATAAATATTGTTGTTGTAGTTGCAAACTTTTCCCCAGTTTGTAAACTCTGTTTCTCAGCAATACCTCTTAAGCATAGTAACACAATGTACAAAACAAATATTTAGGGCACGTCTATTGGGGCTTTCTGTTTACGTCCCCCTTACCCCTCTGGATGGATGGAAAGAGAATCTCCTCTGGTGGGGTTCAGAGGTGTCTAGGCTGTTCTTTGATTTTTGGGGCAAGCCATCAGGTTTAGGACTCAAAGGGACTGAGTTAAACTAGTACTTGCTCTGCTAGTAAGTAGCTAGTAGCTTGCTCTGCTGCCTAAGTGGCTTTCCCTTCTTTTATTCTTTTTTAAACATAGAATACCTGGGAATACAAGGGACAAAAATATAAATCCTTCACAAGTGGCTGAAATCATTGTCCTACTGATGGTGGGTTCAACCTCGCCTCTTCAGATCACCACAGCAGCCATGAGGTCAGGAACCCAAAATCCTGTCTTATTTTGTACATCTCTCTCATCAAAACTGGAAGCTCTGATAACAAATCTACCAGGGTGTCCTTTCAGCTTTCTGCTGCAGTTTTGCTTTTTTGATGATGTTAGCAGGATCTTTCATCATCCACCTCCTCAGAGCATGTCCCTCATGCCCGCGTGTTTCACTTCCATTTTAAGAAAAAAGTAAAAACTGTTGTGTTTTGCTTGAGAGCATAGCAGGGATTACAAAAGCAGATATCATGTTTAAAATAAAGTGAGCCTGTTCTCTTTCCCAGGAGGTAGTAACACCCTACTTCACCACCTTAGGCAAGGAGTTGACCCCTTGTCCCAGAGATCCATGCTGGGACTATCAACCCTAAATCCCCAGGGAGCAGTGACAGAGGCCTCCCAGTGGAGGGATGCTAGATACAAACATTTGAAAGGCTAATTTTGCAATAAGACCTTGGGGACTTTTTGTTGGCTTGTTTTGGGCTTGTTTTCCTGCTGATTGCTCTCTTCCCTTTCTTAATCATTAGTCTTTTCCAAGCCTTAAACCAATAATTGAAATGTTAGTAAGGCTTCCATTGGTCATTTCTTGTAACAGATTGTCACAGGACTGTTGAAAAAATAATGCTCATAAAAATTTCCTTCCCTGAGTTTTCCACAGTCTGTTTTCTGATCAGACTTTTCAAGCACTGTGGAACCACTGATTTAATTTGAGCTTCTATGGTAAAATTAACCTAGGGATGAGTTCCTAGATATTTTGCTGACTCAGTTGCTGGATTCTGTTTTCCTTCAAAAAAAATCCGTTTAGGAATAAGGGTTCTGAATCCTGGAGTTTGATTATCAGTTGACCTCAAATATTCTTAGTTTGCCAACAATGAATCCTGTATTCTCACTTGAGTCCACTAACACAAGTACCCAAATCCTCACTTGGGCACTCAAGAATCAACGAGCAGTTTGGGTTGGGAGGGGCCTTTAAAGATCATTTATAGTTCAACCCCCCTGGCATTGGCAAGGACATCTTCTGCTAAACCAGGTTACTCTTACCCCATCCAATCTAACCTTGAACGTTCCCAATGATGAGGCATCCACAACTTCTCTGGGCAACCTGTTCCAACCTCTCACAACTCTCATTGTAAAGAATTTCTTCCTTATGCCAGATCTAAATCTACCCCCTTATAGTTAAAACTGTTACCCCTTGTGTTATCACTACACAGCCCTGGTAAAACGCCTGTCCACATCTTTCTTATATGCCCTCTTTAACTATTGAAAGACTGCAGTAAGGCTTCCAGGAGCTTTCACTTTTCCAGGCTGAACAACCCAAATTCTCTCAGCCTTTCTTCATAAGGGACGTGTTGCAGCCCAAATTCTCTCAGCCTTTCTTCATAAGGGACGTGTTGCAGCCCCCTGGTGATTTTTTGTGGCCCTCCCCTGGACCACTCCAACAGGTCCATGGCTTTCTTGTGGTGAGGGCCCCAGAGTCGGATGCCATTCTTCAGGTGAGGTCTCAGAAGAAGCCACAGGCATCTGGAGCTTCTAAATAAGTCAGTAGGCAGAAAACACCACAAAACAAAAAACCCTACCATGAAGAAAACAAAACTCTAGATTAATAAAATCATATACATATGGATAAATAGATGTATTTTATGGTCTAGGTTACATCCATCTGAAAATTCCAGGTTTAGCCATGCTTAGTGTTCATCCATCAGGAAGGAATGAGGTATTCATAAAGCAGTAGTTAACAAAACTAGTTTTCAAGATCTGCATTAGATAGTAGTTTGGAAGTGCAATTGTAATGTACAAATGAACCATATTTTGTAATTTTATATGGAATCACCTTGAAATTGAAAACATGGTAGCAAGGTACTTTGGATTTTCAGTGTTGCACATACCGTTCTTTTCCAAAGAGTTAAAATGCCACACCTCAAGTTGCACAAATATTCTCCTGTGCTATGACATTAAAATCTCAGAGACAAGGAAGATCTCTTCCAACTCAGGATATTCTATGATTCTATGTACCATTGGGGTGGTATGGCACATCAAACGCAAAGTACACGTGACTCTATGACCTTTAATTTTCCCATGTAAACTGTAGACAGGTTTCAAAATACATTTTGATTGAAAGATTGCAAAGATATCCAAGTGTGTTTTGGTTCAGTACTGATCAGTAAAGTTAGCGTGGCTTTTTTGACAGACTTAAAACAAAGGCCAGTGCTGTGAAAGCACGTCCATAGTTACTGCAGTTGTTAGACTAATGCATTTTAGGAGGACTTAAACCTTCATTTGTCATCTTCTAGTAAAGAAAAAAATGCATGTAAATCTGTGGGTTCCTTTATTATTGCATCAGAATATGAATAGGTATCAAACCATTCAATTCCTTTAAATTTCTATGCACACATGCCTATTTCCTGAAGAGTTTGCAGTCTTTATCCTAGACCCTTCGTGGCCACTAAGACCCTTCTGTATCTGTGACAGATACCTGCATTGTGAGAAAAGATGGGTCTCTGTGGGATTATTGTTCTCCTCCCTTGTCATCCATCTCTGTTGAGAGAGCACAAGGTGGAGAAAAGGCGGGGCTCTGGCTCGCCGCCCACTCTGCTGGAAAGGTAAACTGTGCCAACAGGCTGGGCAGCAAGCGAGTGCTGAGCCAGGCACCAGCTGCTGCCAGCAGAGCTCTTGCCATGGGGGCAGAGGAGGAACCAAGCACAGATCTTGTCATCACAGTTTGTTTTCTGGGCGGTCCCTGAAGCCACACAGCAGTGCACCACCCTGTGTAGCAAATTCACAGGAAGCTTTGAAATTTTCCTAGTTTGCAGCTGTGAACAGCAAGAAAGTATTCTCTCTGTTTATAAATTAGAGATGCCTCATATTTATTTTTCCAAAGGACCTTTAAGGAGCTACTTTTGTACTCTTAATGCCCTGAACCTGAGGTAATTTTCCTGCTGTACATTTTCTGGATACCTGAAGATGACTCACTTGAAGAAAGGGAGTGTTGTTTCATTTTAATTATGTAATAATTTATACCACTCCCCTAGATTGAGATTGTAGGGTGAGGAGAGCTGGCAAGCCAAGAGAAGACAGAGAAATAAAAGGGTTCCAAAAGTTCATCAACCACATCATGTCAGGTACAGGGTGTTTAAAGCACTTGACAGACTTCCTACCTTCATGTTGTCTTTTAGGGGTCAGTAAACAGCAGACTCTCGGGAAGATTCATGTAGCACCAGTACAACTGGCTAGAGGTAGGATTAAGACATGATTCACTTCACATTCAAAAGAAAGCGGAAAACAAATGAGAGAAGAAAGGTTGTGTAGAACAGCCAGTCATAACTGCCTGCATTTGCAAGTGATGTGAAAAATTTGGTAAAAACAGTTGGAACCAGTAGAAAACCTCTCAGTATCAGTCGGCTTTGGATCAGGACAGTGATGTTGTTCAGATAATCCATACTTCCTCCACCCCTCTTTGCTGGACAGTTTCTCCAATCCCTTCCTTGAAAATTCTGGTTTCTAATTATGTGTATTGCTCACAGGAGCAGGGTGAGGAAGGTGACTACAACCCTTTCTAAAGAGAGAAGCTCTACCCTGTGTTGTTGCTGCATGACCACGTCTCCCCAATGACACTGTGGTGAAACAACTGTGTACTTCATCTCTGACCAAGATCTGGATTTGTACCACCAGACATCTTTGGAAGACATCCCTTCCTCTTCTTTGCCATACCCAGCTAACCCCAATCTTCTGGAAAAACACAAAGCAACAGGATTGGTGTCAAGGTATGTCAGCAAAAAGAAAAGTATTATTGTCTTGTCACTTATTGATATTAAGGTGTAAGCCTTATGAAATCTACAATGGGAGAGTTAAGTAGCCTTTGCTGGCCTCAGAGGGTCAGGTGAAGGGAAGGTCACCCTTTGCACCACTGATCATATCATGACATGCTGGTGGCTAGAAAAAATGTACTGTATATGATGTTGGTCCAAAAATGCTCAGAGAGAATTCCTCAAGGTAAGGAGGTGGGTTATTTTCTCCTTTATCCCCTCGTACTTGTAACTTAAGTCTTATTTATACATAAAAGGCTTTACTTATGTCAGAGTTCATCTGCCTTCTTCAGATGTTTTCCTGACAATAGCATCTGTTAAAGCTCCATCTTTCAGGGCTATGAGTTTCACATGAAGACAACTTAGTGATTTCAGGAGGGTCGGGAGGTCTGCATATGGGGTGTGAATGAGCAAAAGGTAGACCTTCCAGAGTGCATGTAGTAATTGAGTTCTGTTCAGTTTATGGACAATCCTAGAGATGATATGATATGTCAAAGGGTATTTTTTTCCTAAAAGAATTAAGGAATAGGAGTTAAATATAATATTGGTGAGCTTTCTTTTTAAATCTTTGTGTGCTTTGAGTTGTTGTTGAACTGAGGCAATCACCTTAGGTAACACAATAGAAACAGCAGCAGCGCCAAGCATGCTACTTTTGTATTTTTGCGTAAGTACATATGTATTCCTCTTTATCTGTAGTGTATTAGTTTTGATTTAAACACAGAATCAAATCCTATTTTCATTTATGTTGCTATCAATCAGGATTAACTGAAAGGTGTATCAGATGATGCAAGGGTGAAACAAGAATTATGTACGTAAATATGAAATTCTATAAAATCTATGTTGTAATTTTATCCATTCTGAAACTTGAAAATGAAACCTGGAGATACCATTACCTCCTAACCATGAAAAATTTCTAAATTTCAGTGAATTACGGTACTGAAAAAAAATATTTAAAAGCAGTATAAGTTTAACCCAGCCTGTGAGCTAAAAGATGGTTGTGGACAATGTTAGTAAAGCTTATCTCATACAGTGTTAAATATTTACAAAAAGGATTTTGAGTGTATGCAATTCCTGCGATTATAGCATGACTGTATTATATATATATAAAAATAAAAATGCCCTCCTTAAAATAGAAACCCTGGTATTGAGTATTCACTACAGACATAGCTTACAAGAGTTGTTTTCTAAGGACATTCGGGACTAACTTAGTCCAAGATCAACTCCAGGAGCTGGTAGCTGAAGCCCTACACAACAGTCAGTGTTTCAAAGGCAGCAGGTGCTCCTCACTGCCATCACGTCCAGCTCCAGCCATGCCTGCTGGCTGTAGAGCTGGGTACAACGCGTGGGAGAGGTACACGCAGGTGAAATCATGTACGCAGAGTGCTGCACAAGAACACTGGGAACGTGCCACATCCACAGCTTGCTGAGAGGAGCTTTCTGTTTTATTGTGGCACCAGACCATGCATGGAGCATCCCTTCTGCCATCTTCTTGTCAGTCCTGCCTGACTCTTGGCTTGTCCAAAAGCTTGGCTTGTCTGCACCTTATTGACTGGAAAAGCATCACGTCAAAGTCAAGTGATGGGCTACAGCTTCATGCCACTTCTAAACGAACTGTTTCAGATCTGTGAAATTTATTTATGCAGAAGGCTCATTAAGTTCCCCATTCTAATAGTTCTGCTGGGCTGAGTGGCCCAAGATCCCTACTTCTCTTTCACAAAAATTCTGAAAGAGGGGGTAAATCTTAGAAGAGTACAACTTACTTTCCTTACAGAAACAGGTATGGATGAAGGGAATTTTAGAGGCACCAGCATCTGTGAGGCAGTTATTTGCTGAAATGCTGCTTTCACAACCTCAGACTCTCCTTGGCATGACAAACAAAGATCAAAAACATCACCGAGAGAAACGGCTGTAGCAGGGTCACTCTGACCAGCAGGCCAAGCAGAATTACCCAGCTCATTACAATGAAGATAATTTTACATAAATTAGCTAGTGTTTTGATTCAAATTTGTTTTGTTAGGTAGCCAAGATTTCCCAAATGCTTTTTTCAGTCATATGATAAGACATAGTCTTGAAAACTGATTTTGTATTTTCCCTGGATAGCACTATTGCCTTCTCTGACACTGTTCAGAGAAATATGTTCTCACTGTTCAGATGAGTATGAGTCATGCAACTCTTTAATTTTGGGAAGCAGCTTACCTTAACTTCTTCCCTAGGAAGGTTCTCACTGCAGCTGAGCCGAAGAACAGACCTTTGTGCCACTGGGTCTCTCCCAGTAAATATCCTTTCACCAAAGTCAGTTCAATGCAGACTAGGCCTGGGTGTCAAATCTTGAAAAAAAGTTCACGTAAGAGAAATAGTATAAAAGAGAGGAAATTGAAGGCTACTTGTCCAAAATTTATAGACCAAAATGGTAGGGAAAAACAACTGTTGGGGGGAAAAAGGGAAGAATAAGCATGTAATCAATACCAAACTTTAAAACAAAATCCCCAAAGTTCTGTGGTTCTTACACTCAAGACTGTGTCAGTATATTATAGAGAACAGCTACAGTCTGGGTTATGCAGTTGTCTGCTGTGTCCACTTTTAGCCACATTTAAAATAACCCAGTTTTAATTTCCTGATGGCTGTGCTGTTCACAGAAATTCATCTTGCTCTATTCACATCGTGGGTTTAAACCATTTCCCCATCTCGTTTAATACGTACATCAAGTTCCACTCCCTGCACACGTGCTCTGAAACACTCTCTTAGCAAAAGGATCCTCCCTTTCCAGAGTATTTTTACATGGCATGACAGTGTCGATCCACCCTATGCATCACACACCCGCTCGTCTGCAGTGCTCCTCCATCCCTCTCTCCACCACTTTTCAGATCACACCACAGTTTTAATGCAGGAGTGGATGGTCAAGCAGGGGTTTCCTCAACAATATTTTCCGTTCAGGGGGTGGGCATTCTTCAGCACATTCACAATTCTTTTTTCTAGGTCTTAAGGCCAAATACCCACTAAACTCTTCACAGATGTCATTAAGTTTTGGGAGATAAAAGTAAAAAATCTCTGAAGGGATCTGCCTTTCAAAACAGAATGAGTTGAGAGAGAGCAAGACAAAGGACAAGCTTCAGTATTTCTGCATACACAGCAGGCAATTACCTCATAATTCAGAAATAGTATGAACTATCTCAGCAAAAGCTGCATAAACCTGTATCTGTATCCATATCCACGTGCTCTTTCAGATGGCCTGTCATATTTCCATATTCTTTTTTGGTTCTTTCTTTGTGGTCCTCAATTGACATCACAGACTTTTTACGTGTAAGTCTCTAAAACGATGAAGAAAACTAGAACAGCTGTTTCAAAACCCCCAGGTTGCCCAGGGCAGGAACAGTCTTTGCTCTCCTGTAGATGTTCTGCAAGTGCAGTTTGGCACTGAGTCTCAAAGGAGGCTTCCTGGCACCACACAAGACAATTAAGAAGAACAAAAGATGAAGCAGAAACTTGTTGGTGATTTGCTATGTGACTAAGGGCAGATCCAAGCACGGTATCCTCATTCCCACTGGAGTGCCCACTCATAGAGTCATGGTGCCTTTCCGAAGCAAACGTAGCCTCTCTAGTGGTATTTGGTAATGTGTTAGTCTGACATGGACCAGCAATGACATGATACTTGTTCCAAACTACTAATCATTTTTATTCATTATTTTGACACGTTCCTCTAAAATGTGTATCATTTGCTCTCAGCTATTTCAGGTTCCTAACAAAAACAATAGGACCTGTAGGGCCAAATCCCAAAACAAATTTCTGAAGAAGGGATGATCTGGGACTTAAGGAAATGGCCTAGCAATCCCTGAAAATCTAATTTCCCTTCTCTTTTTTTTTCCTTTTCTTTTCACTATGGATAGCAAAGTAAAAGAATTTTGTGAGCTTGAGGCTACACAACTCCAACTGCTATAATTACATAGCCAGGAATTTTACAATTGCACAGTAAGTCAGCTCTCTTAGAGGGACTAATGCTTCAATTGCAACTTCTAGATTGCTTAGAATGGGAAAATTATTTATGTTTGCTATTAACTGAACCTAACCACATTAACTAACTTCTATTCACAATTTTTTCCTGCTATAAATTCAGGTTTGTTATGCTTGCTTTGGTCTTCAAATTCAAACCTGGGTTTCTGTTTCTAGGATGGTCCTCAAACAGCTAAATCATAAAAAGAGCTTATGTGTTAGACTAGAGAAAAGGTTTGGTTAACTGGTGCATGTTAGTTAATGCTGAGCTAATTCTAACCTCTTTTTGCTATCTTATAAACAAATCCTTTGGTACTAGACTTGTCTTACTAGATTCCTTACGTGTTCAGTTACGTTTATACTATAAACTCAAATTCCTGAAATATTGCAGGCCAGTTTTAGCAGAAGAAAAACGTGGCTTTAAAGGTTTGATTCAATAATACTACCAGCAAGGAAGGTGAGGAAAAATAGGAATAATGTTTTGAAAACTGCAGAAAGGCATAAATGTGAAACTGCACTTTTTGAAGGCCTAAACTATTTTACAGCAGGATTTTGTAATCTAAATGACTTGATTTTCTTAGGAAATATATTGAGGAGGCCCACCTAAACAGAAATGAAGCTCTGTGGACAGAAAAGGGTTCAAGCAGTCCGGGAGGGGTGGCTGAACATGACAGTCTCACAGACATTTTATGAGATTGGCAAATACTCACTCATAAAGCTCCTCTCCAAACTGATGCCCTTTGCCTAAAAGAAAGGAGCACAGCACTCTGATTGTGGGGATTACAATGCACACTAGAAATAGCCCCTTTGCCCTTTTTAAGAGCTGCTCACAGTGCCAAGCAGCATGGATTGACATGTCGTATCACAGAATGTACTCCTCACATTTCACCCAGCTTTTCCATCAAATATATGGCACTGAAGAACAGGGGACATGTGCACTTGGTCCTGCTGGTGCTCTGGAGATGCAAGATCATGACTTCAGGAATTATAGGCTCTCATTCTTTTGCTGTGTTTTATAAAAAGAAGTGAACATAATATGCAAATACTAGTTTGATGTTTTGTGTTTTACACCCCTGCTCAGATATACAATGGTAGAGTAAAAGTTACAGCTGAAGCAAGGCAAGTTCTTTCGGGTTCTTGAAATAACTGGCAGTGTAGTTTGCTAATGATGCAGACAGGGAAAGGTTTGGGGGTTTCTCCAGAGGTTTTTGTGCCTGTGCAGCTTTAGCAACTGTTCTAAAATAGGGAAGAGTTCATTAAGATTTAGGAGTAAAAAAGGGAGATGAAAAATGACTGAATAGATGAACAGAGCAGTGAAATCAAGTTCCTGTGATTTAACAGATGACCATTCATTCCTGGAGCTATGGTAACTGACAGTGTGCAGTCACTGAACAAATCCACTTGCAAAATGATGTATGTAACCTAGCCTATTTATTTTCATAAAGGCGCAAATTAAGATCAGGCATGTGGCTCATTACATGTGGCATGTGGCTCAGATGACTGGGGTAATTACTGAACTGTGGTGACTCAGTCAAATTCTACCCATGGTAGCAGGGAAATTAGAGATCAATGTTTTGCTTCTGCAAATTTGTATTTTTATTTCTCTACTACAGCTACACCAGCCAGCTGCCTCCCTTGCCCTTAGGCCATCTGTACATGTAGGTTGGAGAGAAAGGAACAGAAGTCAGCATTCTTAAATCCCTCCTGAGGAGACAGGAATTAAGGGGAGATCTCAGGTTGTCAAAGCAAGAGAAGACAAAGTTAAGGATGACTATACCACAATAAGTGTTCTGTTATACACTGGGGTAAGCACATAGAAACTGGTATTTTGATCACAATGAAAAAGCTTTGGTATACAAAGGTGGGCATTTACAGTAATCTTCCACTCATGTAGCACAGAAAAGATGAACTCATCCTTTACCCTTCTGGTACTGGCAAATTAATCCAATGTCTGAATGTTTCAAAACATTTTCAACTGCCTGGGATGGGGGTTTCTTGCAGATAGCAACGCCATCAGCTGCATGCAGCTTCTGACCCAGATTTGCCAAGTCTTGCTTGCGGAGGAAGAAACTCATTTTTGAAGCCAGAGAAGCTGCTTGCATTTACTGTGTGGTTACTGAGCTGGTCAAGACACTTTCTGAGGGGCAGAATATGCAGAAATACGAGCTCAAGGTTGAAGGGATGGAAGGGTTTGGGGAAAGGGGTGACCATTAAGAAGAACTTGTGTGACTATCACCAAGGCAGAAAGGTGAAAAGCCAAGTCAGGCAGAATCTCAGTTCCTCAGCCGAGTTTCTCACCATCACGTCACTCAGCCTGCATGTTCCTGTCTCCTGGTCCCTGTGTTGGCTGCTGGCCTGACCCGTCTGCTGCCTCTGCCATCCTCCCACCGCGGCCGGGAAAGCAAAGTGACACAAACCGAGAGGAGTAAACTCCTGAAACGCCTGGAGTGGCCAGGCTGCCCAACGCCGGGCAGCGGGCACGCACCGCGCTACTACCAGCCAGCCTCCCCCCTCTCCAGCCTGCTTTCACACGAAGGTGTAACAGTCGATATTTCGGGGAAAAGGCGTGAAATTCCTGAAACAGCACACACAGATTTTAACGCGATGCCCGCGTTTCCACGAAGACTGTGCCGGCGGGAGCCCCGCACCGCCCGGGTAGTTCGGCTGCCTTCCCCTTGCTGGGCTCGTTCCACTGGAGGAAAACCCCGGGAGGAGCCCGGCTTGCCGTGCCTGCCGCGTCACGGACCTTCAGCCCCTCTCCTTGATCAAAACCGCTGGTAATTTTAGAAGTTGTTTGTGCCACCTCTGAGAGAAGAAAAAGTATCTGTAAGAACAGAGGTGACGAGAAACAGGCCGTAGGTGGTAGAGCCAAGGGCTGGACAGGGCGTGAGGATGAGGAAAAGCCTCCGCTCCCCGCCGGGCTCAGCCTCGGGCACAGCCGCCTGCCAAGCGCCGGAGTTGCTAAGTTCGTGGCAAAAGAAGCGGAGGAGGGTCCGCGGAGCTGGCGCTGGCGAGGGTGTTTGTCGCTCCTCTCCCCCGCCTGTTACCCCATCCCGTCCTCCCACGCCATGGCGTGGGCGGCGTGGGCGGCCGCCCTGGCAGTGCCCGCGGGGGCAGCCGCCGTGTTTGCGTTTGTGCCGGGCAGTCACATGGAAACCGGCTCGCAGCGCCCCCGCACTCCCGGGCTGCCCGGGCAGCGGCCCGCCGAGCCCCGCCGCGCCGGGAGCTCTGCCGCTTCACTCCCGCCCCACCGTACCCCGTCGCGGTCCGACCGGGCAGCTGAGCTGTCAGGGCCCGCGGCTCGGCTTCCCTGGCGGCCTGGTAAGGCGGGCACGGGTCGCCTCGGCGGGGCATCCCCGGCCGCACCCCGCAGCCGCGTTGGGCAGCCGTGGGCGGCGGCGGCCCGGGCAGTGCCGCCC
>WBMZ01003324.1:0-14285 GCA_013400975.1 Atrichornis clamosus
CCCCATCCCAACCCCACCCCATCCCAACCCCCAAGCCCACAGGGCAGGATGCTCCTTTTTTCCCCCTGGGAATCCCCTTTCCCCACCAAGCACCCCAAGGACAAATGACTTGCAGGGAGGCTCAAAGCCTGCGGACCTTCCCGGGATATCTGGGCTGGCTGGATGGAGGGAATTGCTGAGGAATGCTGTGGCCACAGCGATCGATAGCACCACGGAAAGCCATTTATATCCCTCTAAAGGGAGCGCCCAGCCTGGAATTAGTTACAATCAAGTGTCTGTCGCAGAGTGTTAATTGGGTTACTAAATATGTCACTGCCAATGGACTTTATGGGCTGCATAAATCCCTGGATTAATAAGGAACATTTCTGCTCCTGGCCGTGGCTGCCCAGCACCGACGGAGCTCCGCTGGCACAGGGCTGCCCTGGGTGGTGGCACGAGGCACCTGCTGCTGGTGTCCTTGGTGCCACATCCCCGGCAAACCCGCTCCAGGGCGTCCACAGGTGTCCTGGTGGGAACATCCTGTGCTTCCCAGGGAGCAGAGGCACAGACCAGCCCTGGGGAAGGGCAGAATTTGGGCCTCTGCTCACTGGGATGGGAGGAAGGTCTCAGGGTGTCCATCCAGGTCTCCTTGGAGGGGAGAAGGTGCCCGAGGGATCCGGAGGGGCTCTGGGGGTTCCCCACGGGACAGCGCTGGCACTGCAGGGGACGCCAGGACGATGGCACCGGGCAGGGGCTGTGTCCCCAGGATTCTTGTCCGGGCTCTGAAGCGCTGGGCTGGGCCCTCCAGGGACAGTGGCCGCAGCCCCAGGTGCCACCACAGGCCCAGCCCCCTCTCAAATGCCGACACAGCAGCACAGGGGGCAGTTCTGGAGCTCGCCTGGCTCTGGGTGTTCCATTCCTCCCCCTTTCCTGTGTGCCTGCTGCTATCAAATCATGGAATCGTGGAATGGCTTGAGTTGGAAAAAGCCTTAAACTCTTCCAGTGCCACCCCCAGCCATAGGCAGGGACACCTTCCACTATCCCAGGTTGCTCCGAGCCCCGTCCAACCTGGCCTTGGACACTGCCAGGGATCCAGGGGCAGCCACAGCTTCTCTGGGCACCCTGTGCCAGGGCCTCACCACCCTCACAGGGAACAATCTTTCATCAATATCCCACATAAATCAAACCACTTTCAGCTTAAAGCCATTCCCTGTGCCCTGTCCCTCCCTCCCTTGTCCCAAGCCCCTCTCCAGCTCTCCTGGAGCCCCTTTGGGCTCTGGAAGGGGCTCTAATCCTACTTTAAACAGACACATTCACCTTTCTGGTTGCTTCAGATTATTTTAGCTTCTTGCCATGGATAAGTTAAAAACAAACAAAAAAATTAAAAAGAGAGATACAAGCATTCCCAGAAATGTGAGCTCCTGCCTCCGTGCTGCCCAAGGGGCTCCTGCTGGCACCAGCACTCAGAGAGTGGAATCTCATCCGTAAGTCACCCTGCCCCTGGCTGTTGTGGGGTGGCCACAGAAGGGAAGCAATCCTGGTTGTACATGAAATATTTAACTGTATCTAAGTTACAGCTGGCACCCATCCACTGCAAACAAACAGCCGTGCAAGATCTGAACTGTCACTGAAATGCCTGGGAAAAGAAGGCAGAAAAACACGGCTTTCAACATTCAGTTTATCACTGCAACAAGCTCCCCTTGCTTTAAAGAGTCTCCAAGGGCAAGTCTGTGACCTCCCAGCCCCGTTGCTCAGAGTCATCCTGGACAGGGACATATGGAAAGGGCAATTATTGAATTGGTGACACTTGGTTTTGATTTTTTGTTGGTTTTTTTGCTGGTGAGGCAAATGAAGATAGAAGCAAACAGACATGAGGGAAGAAAAGGGCACGGAGAAAAAAGGTAAAAATATCATTTGCCGTCTACTTTGGCTTAGTTGCTGAAAAATGTCAAGCCTCCAACCTGCTCTTGTTTGAGATTTGAAGGGAAAGCTTTGGCAGAGGGCTGGCAGCAGCCAGTGAATTTACCACGGGATGCGAGCCAGACACTTCTTAGGGATGAGATGACAGGAGGAAGCGAGGAGATGATGTGGGAGGAAGGGTGAACACCACGAGGGGCTGACAGAGGGGACACCCAGGCCACCCTGGGCCAAATGTCACCCAGTAAAGCAGGGGATGTCACTGGGGCACCACTCGACCCGGACTGATCCTCGCTCAGGATTCCCGAGCCATGCCTATATAGAGAGCTCCTCCTTTTCCTTCAGTGCTAGTGACTCACCCAGAGTGGAGGAGCAAAAAGAAATTTATTCCTAAACATTGTTATTTTGGGTTCATGAAAAACAGATTGTTCACTAGGTAACAAGAGAACAACTTGCCAGACACATGTAGAGGTCACGACGACTGTGATTCATCTCCCGGCTCTGGCAGGGATCTCGAGCCATTTTTAATGTCTTTATGCCTGGCAGTGACTCACATCAACTGCTCCCGAGCACCTTCCCAAAACCTCTTCACTGCTCCGTGACTGGGAGCTGTTTGCTCAAGGTGAGGAGAAAGCAGCCGAGCCCTTGCCAGGTATCCATGTGCCTCACCTGGAGTCGAGAGGATCCCGACAAATCTGTGTTTAATACCTGAGCTCAGAGTGCAGAATGGGAACAGGATTCTTCCCTGTACCTGTGCTCACCAGAGAGCTCCATGATGAAGTCCCTGCTTGTGTCTGAGGGACTGCCTTCGGCTCCAACACCTGCTGGCACAGAAGCTCCTCCAGGAGGATTCTCCAGGGGCACAGCTGGAATGAGGCCCCAGGAGAGCAGCAAAGCCTCTTCCCATGCGCTGGCCACTGCTCGGGGCAGGATGTTGTGAGGAAGCAGAGATGCTCAGGGAGTCTGGGGGATCCTGAGGCTGGATAACATGAGATCCTCTGGAGAGGGGCTGGGGCACAGTTTGGGAGCTCCAGATTTGGTGGGAGTGGGTGGGAGGTCAGGGAGTGCATGGCTCGCAGAGCAGGGATGGAGCGAGGGGGGCTGTGGAATGGTGTAGGCTCTTGGAGAGGGGGAGGAAAGGCCACTGTTCCCTCCCACATCCCACGTGGTGCCTGGAGGAGTGGAGGAACAGGGAACAGCCCAGACACCACCGGCTTGGTCGGATCACCAACGTGTCCCACCTCAGGGCTACCCCTCAGCACAGGAGCAGCGGGACCTTCTCCAGGACCATGATCCCACCACTGCCCTGGTGTGCTCGGGAGCTGAGGGATGCAGGGAGATGTCAACAGCCACAGGTGAGGGGTCTGACCCTCTCCCACCCTCCCCTCTCCATCAGGGGTGACAGAGATCCTCCCAAGGGAAGATCTGCCGGCAGATCCGAGGCTGAAAACAGAGGTTGGTGGGTTTTGGTGGGCAGGGAGTTTCTTGTGCAGCCAAAACGAGATGAAGAGCAGGGAAAGGGGTGAAACGTGCTGCTCCTCGTGTCCTGGAAAAGTCTTGGAGTGCTGCAAAGTGCCAGCCAAGCCTCTGCCATCTCGGGAATTTAGTGCTCTGTATTGCCAGGAGTTTGGGACAGACCTGACCTAAACTGGGATATCTGATTTTAGAAATCACACCGTCTCTGCTGTTTTATCATTAAATAAACCAATACAGGTTAAATCCATGGGAAAGAAAACCCCAACCAGTCCTTCCAAAAACTGCCTTTTATCTGGAAAAGCACGTCTCCCATTTCCATTTGTATTCCAGGCAAGAGATGTGAGCTTTAATGTCAACACATTGAATTAAAGGGTTTTTCATTAGTTCCAAGGAAGGTGAAAATCAGCTGCTGAAATGTGATTTGCAGCAGGAAGCTGCAGGGAGATGATTGTGTGTCTTACACAACAGGTTCCTGCTCTTCCCCCACGTGTAGGCAGGCAGGGCCTGAGGCAGGAGATGGAAAACTTGGAGCCAGGGCAGATGGAGCAGATGTGAGGGATTTCAGGACTCCATCCCTGCTAATCCCTGCACCCTCCCCCAAAAATGGGATGTGACAGTGCCCTGTGTCCTTGGGTTCTGAGCTTGGGGCAGCCTTGAGTCTGCAGAGCACAGGTTTTAACATCAGACATTGGAATTGGGAAGCAGCTGGAGAGCATCCAGGGGCAGGGCTGGGTTCAGGGGGTGCTGCCCATCATATATCCCACATTGCGGATCTTCTCCATGAGAACAGGAGATGCACGACCAGGACAAGTTGCTTTTTGGGTTTTTTCTGTGACCCGGCCTTTGAAGAGCCCAGCCAAGGTGGATTTAGGAAGTCGGGATCAGCCAAGGGGCCTCCAGCTCTGGGTGCCCCAACATCAGCAGGACGTGGAGCTGCTGGAGAGAGTCCAGAGGAGGCCACGGAGATGCTCCGAGGGCTGGAGCCCCTCTGGAGCCAGGCTGGGAGAGCTGGGGGTGTTCACCTGGAGAGGAGAAGGCTCCAGGGAGCGCTCAGAGCCCCTTCCAGAGCCTAAAGGGGCTCCAGGAGAGCTGGAGAGGGACTGGGGACAAGGAATGGAGGGACAGGACACAGGGAATGGCTTCCCACTGCCAGAGGGCAGGGTCAGGTGGGATACTGGGAAAAAATTATTCCATGTGAGGGTGGGGAGGCCCTGGCACAGGGTGCCCAGAGAAGCTGTGGCTGCCCCATCCCTGGAAGTGTCCAAGGCCAGGTTGGACGGGGCTTGGAGCACCCTGGGATAGTGGGAGTGTCCCTGCCCATGGCAGGGGTGGCACTGGATTGTCCTGTAAGGCCCCTTCCAACCCAAAGCAGTGTGGGAAGATGAGCTGAGGCTCCAGGGCAGTTCTTCCCTGACTGCAGCAGCACAGGGGCTCTTTCCATCACTGGAAGTGGGAGGAAGTGCAGGGCTGAGGATGCAGGATATGCCCATGCATTGATTCAAGAAGGAAAAACATGGATATGCAGCTGCATCCACTCTATTTACACTATTTTACTGGGCTGTTTTTATTTTTTATTGCACTATAAAACAAGAATAACTGATCAGAAACACAAGAATTTAGTTCTCATCTGCCAAAACCAAGACAGAGAGAGAAGCAGAGCAATAAATTGCGGAGTCCATAAAAAATTCCAGCGTGTTAAGGGAAGTGCTGCGGAGCAGACTCCAGGTAATGATAAAGCTGAACACAATTATGGAGGAAAAAATTTATTTTAAAATCCTGGGATATTCTCATCTGAGGAACGTTGCTGATGCACAGTGTAGCTGGCTGGATGGGATAATATCCACATTAAGGTGAGGAAAGCAGGAGCAGGGCTGAGTTTGGCAGCAAATGGAAACAAGGAGCGAGATGGAGGAGTCCAAGAGCGTTGTCCAAGTCTTTTTGGTTAATCAAATTCCCATTCCATGGTCCTAACAGCTCTCTGATCTCATTCCCTTTGTCCAACTGCAAATTCAAGTGTTCAACCACACAATTTATTAACAAAAATTCGTGTCATGGTCATTTTAAAAATTAGGGAATTGAAAATAAAGGTGATTCACAGGGCCTGCAAGGATTCAACACTTGTGGAAAAGGTTTTAGGACTTCATTGGGAATCAGTAAGTCTGATCAATGAAAAAATGTTCAATCAGAATTAATATTAGCAGAGTGGTAACTTATTCTAATTATTGCATAACCTATTTTGGAGGGGTAATTTTAATATCAGCATGAGCTGTTGGTCTTTAATCTTTCATTAATTTCATTCATAGCCTTATATTAATTTGCCAATCAAGCTTTATATTTGAATTAAAAGCTCTGGGACTTGGACGTGTCAAGTCAACCACACGATTTCAAAATTGGGATTTAGGAATTTAGACAGTTACTTAATTACTGCAAACATTAAGTGCATTCACAACCTCCTTTCCCTCATCATGATAGTCCTGATCACACCCCTCTCCTCACCACTTTTGCTCCTTCTGAGACTTCATTTTTTCTAAGAATAGGTGCACCAGAGAAAAAAGCTTTTATGGAAAAGAAAACAGAATTTGGACTGTAAAATAAAGGACTGGTTTGCATCTCGTGTTCTGCAAGTCACATCCCATTTTCAGAGCAGCTTTAATTGGTGCAATTCTTAATTATCAGGGCCAGTTTGACTGTCAGATACAGGACCTGAAAGGGGGTGCAGTGAGGTGGGACCAGTCCCTCCTGCCACAGTGGGAGGACAAGAGGAAACGGCCTCAGAAAGCGGAGATTCAGATCAGATATTAGAAAAAAATTTACCCTTAGGGTGGCCACGTGTTGGAACAGGTTGCCCAAGGAGGTGGTGGAATCCCTGTCCCTGGAGGGGTTCAGGAAGTGTCTGGATCTGTGCTGGGTGGCGGTTTTGGGGTTCAGGGGTGGCAGGGGCAGTGCTGGGTGGTGGTTTTGGGGTTCCAGGGGCAGTCCTGGGTGAGGGCTGGACTGGGAGATCTTGAAGGTCTCTTCCAGCCTTGATGGTTCTGTGATCCCCTCACAGAGCGGCTGCTGAACTGACTCCTGTTTGCTTTTCCCCATTGTCCATCCCCAGATGGGATACTGGGAAGACATCCGTCCCTGTGAGGGTGCTGAGGCCCTGGCACAGGGTGCCCAGAGAAGCTGTGGCTGCCCCTGGATCCCTGGAAGTGTCCAAGGCCAGGTTGGCCGGGGCTTGGAGCACCCTGGGATAGTGGGAGGTGTCCCTGCCCATGGCAGGGGTGGAACTGGATGGGCTTTAAGGTCCTTCCAACCCAAACCATTCTGGGATTCCCTGCACACCAGCCCAGCCAGGGCCATATTTGTCACATTTCCAAGTCCAAGGCAGGGTCAGGGCTGAGTGTGGAGGGAGATTCTCTTATCAGACAGGCAGGAACAGCCTGGGGCACATCCAGGTCACTCCTATCTGCCTCAGGGGCTCCAAACCATGCATCTTCTTAATGTGCTGCTGCAATGCCACTATCTGGTGACCTCCGTGCCCAGCTGCTGCCTCCTGGATAGGAATGTCATGAATATCAACGTTCCTGCAGTGTTTACACTGAGTTAGACACTTGATCCCATCCCACCCACAGGCACCAGCTTGTTTTCCAAGGTACATCTCCTTCTTATTAGTAATTTATGGGCAGCGTTGGATATTGCAGGGAGGGTGGGTCAAGGAGCAGGGGCAGGAATGCTGTGAGCACGGCAATGTGCACCTGGAGCTGGGGGCCTTGGGATGCTGTTACCTGGGAGCTAAAGGATCCCTTTCCTCTTGTGCTCAGCCTTTTCTTTCTCACATTGGCCACGACACTTCTGGAGAGTCCAAACAACCTGCAGCTCAAGCTGTACATTAACGTCACCAAAAAAGCCTTTTTTTTTTCTGTGGAGGGCCCTGAAATCCAGGAATCTGCTTCCTGGAATGCCTTTGTCCCTTGTAGGTGAAAATAAATGGCTTTCCCAAAACAGGAGACACCTCAACCAGGAGAGAGAGAGACTGGCACAGCAGAGTGGGGACACAGGAGTCCAAAGTGAGGAAACTCTGCCCATCCTGCCAGGGCTGCCACTTGCTGGGAACCCCAGGAACAACCCCAGCAGCTCAATCCCAGGGCATCCATCCCAAAGCCACTGAGTGCTGCAGTGATTCCCAAAGATGCAGAGAGCCCAGGAGAGCAGCAGGGACTTGGGGTGGAGGGGAGCAGGCACCGAGGTGGGGTTGAAATGATGAGTTCAACGCTGGACCTTGAGAAACCCAAATGTTTCCCTGCCCAAGCTCCGCTGAGCACCAGCTGGGACCCAAATCCTGCTGGGCTCTGTCTCCACCACACCCTTACCCCACAAGGTGGGAGCTTCCAGGAGGAGCAGCATCAGGCACTCCTCTGGAGTCACGTTTTACCATCCCTGCTGACCTGAGCCAGGACAAAGTGAGGCTCCCAAATTCCCGTTGTTTTGCAGAGCAGCGTGGGGGGAGCTGGTGGCTGCCACCCCCCGGGATGTGAGGCAGTCAGGAGCACTTTGCAGGTGCCTCTGCTCTGCACACACGGAGCCGGAGCCGCGGCACTCTCCCCCTTTCATCTTTGGGGTGTAAATGTTGCAGCTCTGGCAGTAGCCTGAGGGCAATTTGGTTGGGAAAGTTTGAGCAAAGCAGGTTCAACGGCTTCAAAGTAGGAAGTGGATGACAAAAATACATAATTGCCTTCTTAAGAAAATAAAAAGCAACTTTTTTTGGCAGATTGGCAAGTACACACTTCCTACGCGCTTTCCCTTCTACCCAAAACATGATTCCAGCCTTATTTTTATTTCAGGAACTATGAATTATGAAAGGGCTCTCCCCTCCCTCTTCCTCTGCCTTTTTCTCTCTCCCTCCAGCTCCTGCTCTGCCTCCCCATCCCTACCCCGTGTTATGTTTGTTTATAACCTTCACACGCAGACCTTGCTCTAATTTACTTTATCCACACGTTGCAGGGCCCGCAGGACAAGGATTGGTTTCCTGCTGCTGTGGGTTTATGAATAAATCCTTTTCCAAAACAAAATCCCCCTGCAGAGCCACAGGTGGGGGATATGTTGGACTAAATCCCAGTGCCCCTTGTCCCAGGGGAGAGGGGCTGTGCATGCCCAGAACCAAAGGGAAGCTGCCACAACCCCGCCATCCCCTGGGATGTCTCCTCACCTGGCTCCTCACCTGGAATTCTGGCTGATCCCAGTGTCTCCTTGCTGCAGGAACACTGGGAAGCTCTGGGGCTGCTCCGGCCTCGATCCTCCCAGACTGACCACTGCCAAGGGCAGCCTAAAGCCACGTGGAGAATCCCCCTGCTCCCAGGGGCAGGGGAGGAAGGTGGGATGGTTCTGTGGGGCTTTGCAGAGCTGTGGGTGGGAGATGCAAAGCCACGTGTGGAGCAGTGTCCAGGTAAAGGCTGATCCTGCTCCACTCCTTGGAATCTGCTGCAGTTCGTGCCAAGGGGCTGGCAGGGCTGAGATCAAAACGGATCTGGATGTGGAGATCAGTGGCCCTTGGAACTCCTGGCGTCAGGGAGGTGAGGAGAAAAGGCTGAGGAAGTCTCCATGTGCACAAGGTACTCGATCCCCCACTCGTCCCACCGAGTGTCCCACACGTGTGGCACTGGGACACTGCAAAGCCCTGCTAGGCTGGCTCAAAAGGGATTGGGAGAGGCAGGCAGAGTGTGGGGAATGCTGAGAACTTCCTTTGTTCTCCTCTGGGATCCTGGGGCTGGACAGGAGTCATTGCCTGCACACCCAGGTGGGGACTAGCAGATCACCTGGGCACTGGAATGCCATGGGAACATTCCCACATCCCCACCTCCAGCCGTGCCGAGGAATTCTTGTGTCCTGCACATCCCTGCAGCCTTTTGTGGTGTGAAAACTGTTGTGTCTTTCCTGCTACCATCAAGAAAAGAGCAAAGAACTGCCCCAAACCACATCCTTCCAGGAAAAGAGTTGTCCCTTTCCCTCTTCCCTTCAGGAGGGAGGCAGGAAAGGCACCAGTTTTTCCTCCCCCTGCCTGGCTGGGCAGTGGTTTCCAGCACATGGCTCCCAGTGCATCCCTTCCTGGAGCTGCTGTCACCTGTGCCACCACCCGCCCTGTCACAGCCTCTGTCCCTGCAGCATCCTGTCCCTGGCTCTGGCCCCTCAGGACATCTGTGGTCCTGGCACAGGGAAAAGTCCCTGGAGACCGTGTCCCTGTGACCCCCAGGCACTGAGAGGATTGCAGTCCAGGGCTCTGACAGAGGAAGTTGTGGTGTTGGCATCTGAAGCCTTTTGGAAACCAGGGATCACTTCCCCGGGGTGCCCTCCTGCTAGGGCTCAGAGTTTTCCCAGGTTTCCTGTTCCTGCACTAGAGCCATGTGTTCATTTTCCCTGGACAAGCAGGGATGGGCTTGCAGGAGGCTGCGTTCCTGACTTACTCCCTCCAGAAACAATTCCTGCCAATTGCTCCAGCGGGATGAGGCACGAAATTCCTCCCAAGGAGGACTGGGAGAACAATCCCCCTTCCCCAAAGCTGAGCCCAGCCTCGTGAGCCCACCCCAGCCCTGCGAGCTCGGGGTGCAGCTGAAGCTCCCCAGGCCTTCCCCATCCATCTCCTGGCACGCTCATCTCTGCAGTGCCCCTGGAGCACCTCGATATTTGATGTGGTTGTTGGTGGACAACAGAATCCATGGGAGGGGAGGCAGAAGTGCTGACCCAAGCAGGGAATGCTGATTCCCGGCCTGTCCATGCCAGTGCTCCCAGTGCTGCGGGCTGGGGGCAAGCACAGGCACGAGCTGCACTCCCAGACTCCTGGATTTCCTCGTGTGTGCATCCCTGCCCCCTAAATTCGTCCCATCTGGCGTGCCCATGTGTCGTGGAGCAGGGACATCTGCTCTGGGCGTGGCAGGGCCATGAGGAAGGGCCTGAGAGCCACAGAGCTGCTGGTGGGGCACACGGGCGCCAGGGGCACAAACACCACTGTGGAAACTCTGTCCCCAAACCTCTCCTGGCCAAAATCTGGGGGCCTGCAGCCACCTGCACCCCGGCCGTCAGCAAGCACTCAGGAGGGTGCTGGACTGCATTTCCCAGGGTGTAAAATTCAAGCCTGAAGGTATTTCTTCAGGTGTGAAAGATGGCAGAGCTCAGAAATGCAGAAGGGTGGTGCCGAGAGGATGCTGGCCATGAAAACATCCTGGGAATACCCGGTGTGGATGGGCAGGATGGGCCAGGGGCTGCACGCGTGAGTTCATGGCACAAACCTGGGCTGGGGAGCTGCTCAGGGCCAGGGAGAAGCCACCTCTGAGTCCCCTGACTGCCACAGAGTCACAGAATCATGGAATGGTCTGGTTTGAAAGGGACAATAAAATTTCTTTTCCCAACTGGACCTTACCAGGCTGGTTTCTTCCACAGCCACAAATTTGCCTGCTGCTGTCAGAATTCTGGGATACCCCCAGAATGGGGTGGCAGAGAAGGGGCAGCAGCAGCCAGATCTCATCACAACTGGGAGCTGGGCTGAGGTGGGAGAGGTGGGATGAGGAGCCAGGATGAAATGGGAGAGGTGGGATGGGGAGCCAGGCTGAAATGGAATGAAGAACCAGGCTGAGGTGGGAGAGGTGAATTGGGGAACCAGGATGAGGTGGAAGAAGTGGGATGGAGAGCCAGGCTGAGATGGGAGAGGTGAATTGGGAAGCCAGGCTGAGGTGAGAGAGGTGGGATGGGGAGCCAGGATGAAATGGAGGAGGAGGGGTGGGGAGACAGGCTGAGGTGGGAGAGGTGAATTGGGAAGCCAGGCTGAAGTGGGAGAGATGGGGTGAGTTAACACCTCAGGGGCTGCAGCAACCCCTCCCAGTGTGCTCCAAGTGCTTCCAGAGGCAGCCAGAGCTGCTGCAGAGGGGCACAGCTGTTGGGAAGCAGAGGTAGCTCGGTGCTGCCAAGCCTGGGATGCTGCAGAACATCCCAACATCCCAGCTGAGCCCGGCCTGTGCTGCTGCTGCTGCCGAGCGAGGCTGTGCCGAGGGTTCATCTCCATGTAAATCACATTCCCTTTAGCTGGCTTCCAGGATAATCAGTATTAAAGGGAAACTATTTTCTAGTTCATTAGAGGAAAGCTGCGTCCCTGTGGCTGCTGCTGTCGGCACCTCCTTCTCCTTCAGGAGGAATGAGCTCCGCCAGCTCCAAACACGGAGACATCCACACTCCAAATGTCAGGTTGGGGAAGGGGGGCAACAAAGGGCTGTGGATCTAGGGGCTGTCCTTCCTCCTGCTCTTCTGCCATCCTCCAGGAGGGTTGGGGTGGCCTGTGGGCCTTCCCCTTGGATCATCCCTCACCCCACAGGCTCCGGGCTCCTTCCCTGCTTTCCTTGCTGTGGTACTCCCAACATTTGAGCCCTTGTTCTTGTGTTCCTGGAATCTCTGCTGCTTGGGAGCATCCCTGAGAGCTGACGTCTCCTCGTGCACAACCACATTGGTGGCTGCACCAACGCCTCTGCCAGAGCCTTTCCCTCTCAGCAGGATGCTTGGAAGTTCCCTCAGGACTAGGGCTGTTGTCCCAATTTCCCAGACAAAGAGCAGGTCACACAAGAAGTGTGGATTATTCCCCTCTAAGGATCTCTCCAGGATTTTTTTTCACCCCATTTTTCCCTTGGGTTTTCCTTGGCCACAACAACCTTGTGTTTGTCTCATCGCTTCTTTCTTTCTTTTTCTTTCTCTCTCTCTTTCTCTCTCTCTTCCTCCCTTTCTTCCTTCCTTCCTTCCTTCCTTCTTTCCTTCCTTCCTTCCTTCCTTCTTTCCTTCCTTCCTTCCTTCCTTCTTTCCTTCCTTCCTTCCTTCCTTCTTTCCTTCCTTCCTTCCTTCCTTCTTTCCTTCCTTCCTTCCTTCCTTCTTTCCTTCCTTCCTTCCTTCCTTCTTTCCTTCCTTCCTTCCTTCCTTCCGCCACTCCCAAACCAAATTCCAGCAGAGGATGATAAAAGACCCTCCCTGAAGCACAGGATGAATGGAGAGTCCCAACACAAGAGGATATTGAGCTGCCTTGGATGACCCCAGAACTGGGATTGCCGTGAAGAGGGACAACACACAGGAGCTCCTGGGAGGCTGAGCTGGGACCTCTTCCCTAAAAGTTTTGCTAGGCTGGAGTGCTGGAGGTTCCATCAGGTGAGGGCAGGCTGGGATTTCAGTGGGTGGCAGGTGGGGATGGGGTTTGCAGGTGCACGGCAGAGTCACCTCCAAGCGGATGAGGCTGAATTCCCTAAGGATCATTGCACCAGCTCCAAGAGCACAATCCTGGGCACAGCCCCAGCACTTTGGGAAACAGCTGGGCTTTGTGGAGTCTGGGAAGTAGCCACGGTGTGCCGGCCCTGCAGCTGCATCCCAGACCTCTGCCTGTCCACCTGCACATCCGCACACTCCCAAAGGCACAGCTCCGTGCCAGGCATCCTGCAGGGAGCCCTCCTTCCCGGCCTGTGCTTCCTGTGTGTGCCAGCCTCCCCATCCTCCATGGATTCAGGCCCGGGTGACTCAGCCATGGGCATGGATCAGATTCCCAGCTCAGCACCGGCACAGAGGGAAGGGACAGGAGGACACTGATGCAGAATTTGGCATTTTTGAGGATGGTTTTAGTGCGTATCCATTAGGAACAGATGCCCTGGCAGAGGCAGGACAAGGGCAGGGATTTGGTGTCCTTCTGGTGGGATCCCAGTGAGGAGAAGCAAGGAGAAGCCTGAGCATGGAGAAGGAAAAAGAAGGATGTGTGTGTTGTGGCAGCCACTGCATGCACCAGGCATGGAGTGTCGAACCAGGGAGGGGTCATGGAGCTGCTGTCCACGGGATAAGGACAGAAGTGAGATTGACCTGGAATGAACAGTCTAGCAAAAAAATTACAGCAATTCTGTGGGAAGAAGCACCAAACCCCCATCTTTGGTAGCTCCTTCCTGGCAGCTCCAAGCATGGAAAGGCACTGACCAGAGCCAGTGTAAACTCCCCAGTCTTGCAGGGCCTGCCAAGGCCTGGCCTTTCAGAGCTCTCTCCTCTCTGCCTCATGGCTGTGGCCAGAGGATTGCTCTGAGGAGAGGCCAGGACTGACAGATGATCCCGAATCAGCTGGATAAGCAGAGCCCAAAGCCCTGCTCCCACCTCACCACGGAACTGCTTTTGTTCCTGGCCCGCCGGGGCAGAGCTGGTGTTTGTGCTCCGGTGCCCTCTGGAAGCATTCAGCCCGAATTTCCCAGCCAGGCCGTGCAGGTGTTGATGAGCTCTGATGAAGTGTTCATCCATCCTCCCGGGCACCAGCCGGGATGGCTCTGCACGCGGCAGGAGAAGCTTGGAGAACACTCCTGTGCCAGGCAGCTTTGCTCTCATGGAGAAAACTCTGCTGTCAATCAAAAGGAAGCTTTTTTCCCAGCTGCTTCCATCCCCAGACAAAGCCCAAAGGTGTTTTGGGACGTGTGATCCTGAGCAGGGGTGTGGAGGGGTTGTGTGTGGGAAGGTGGCACAAACCTGCAGCAGTGTGAGCCCATGGATGGAGCTGGAATGATGCTGGTGGTGCTGGCAGTGGGGCTGTCACCTGCACAGGGGGTGTCTGGAGAGTCTGTGAGTGAATGGAGAGGCAAAACCACCTTGGACCTACCCTGGGTGCTACCAGGGCAAGAGACAGAAATGCTCTGGTCCGTGTGGGATGCTCAGCCATGCCCAGTTTGTGGGCTAGACTTACAGAATCCCAGGATCACTGAGGTTGGAAAAGACCTCCAGGGTCATGGAGTCCAACCTGTGCCCGATCCCCACCTTGTCACCCAGCCCACAGCACTGAGCCCCTGGACACCTCCAGGGATGGGGACTCCAACACCTCCCTGGGCAGCCCCTGCCAAGGCCTGACCACCTTTTCCATGCAGAAATTCCTCCTGATGTCCAACCTG
>WBMZ01003324.1:14682-108486 GCA_013400975.1 Atrichornis clamosus
CACCCCTGGGGTCCAGCCCTGTCACCAGCACCCGCAGGGCCTTTCCCACCAGGCACTTCCCAGTCCCTCTGCCCCAGCCTGGAGCTGCAGGAGGTTGCAGTGACCCCTGTGCAGGACCCAGCACCTCACACCACTGGCCTGATCCATCAATTCAGGATCATCTCGACCCAGCACCTCACACCACTGGCCTGATCCATCAATTCAGGATCATCTCTGTGTGGAGGGAAATGGGTTTCTTCACAGACACCTCAGGGAAAAAGTGTGAATTTGTGTGAGCTGCTTTGGAGTGCGTTGGAGGTTCAGCCTCCAAGGCCTGAGCTCTCCCCACAGAAAAGCAGGACAGCAGAGTGTGAGCCTCCTGTTCTGCACAGCCTGGGGGATTTGGACACAGAAGACAGCTTGGGAACAGCTTTAGTGGTGTGTGATTGGTGAACACCAAATGGGTCCAGAAGGAACTTGGAAGACGGGAAGAAAGAGCAGTCTGAAGCCCTCTCATCAGGCAGAGCTGAAATCCCCTGGAAATGTGATAAACATCTGGAAAAGATGGAAAACAGGGGGCAAAAGAAGCTAAAAAGTAACTTCCACACTGGCAACAGTGAGGCTTGAAGCACTTGGTGGTTGAACACTCCTCAGTTTGCTAGGGAAGAGGAGACTAATTTTGAAGTTCTATTGAAGAAATGTGAGGAGTGCTCCACTCGACATGAAAATGCTGCAGCTGAGAGGGAGCTTCTTAATGGGAGCACATGGAACAAGGTGAAACCACAAAGGAATCTGCAGCTCATCAGGGTCTGAAGAGCCAATTTTGTAATTATGGGTGCTGAAGCTTCGGTGAGAGACTGCAAACCTGATTGTGATCCGGAACAGAAATCTGAGCCCGGGATGACAGAAAGGCCCTCAGTGAACCCTCTACAAAGCAATTATCCAGTGCTGATCCAAGGAAACCACTCTGTCTGGGCTGAAGGTTAGAAAGGACTGGCATGGCTTTGGCACCGTGGGCATGGCAGAGAATTCCAAGTGGCATGAGAGGGATGGGGAAGCAGGAACACGTGCAGAGACCAGCAAAAACACCAGGCAGTGATGAACAGGGCAGGGCTGTGCCTGGAATACAGAGGAGGGACAAGCCCTCAGCACATCCCCTTGCTTTGCTTGTGCCAGGGGCCCTGTCAGCCTGCAGAGAGGTGACAGAAGGGCAGGAGTTCACAGGAGTTTGCAGGAGAGAAGGACAGCACTGCTGAGGGTGGTGAGAACATCCATGTGAAAGCACGGAGGGGAATAAATCGGCATGTGTTGGATCTGGTGTTTAAACGAGCGTGCTGCCAAGGTTAAGGTCACCTGGAAGCAACAGGAGCTCTCCAGCCCACCCAAGCCTCGGTCTGGTGGCACTCTCTCCATCCACGACTGTCCTCTGGATCAGCCCCAACCATTTCTGTGCCATGGGGGAGGCTGCTGCAAGGTGCTGTGCCCTGAGTGACGGCTGCCCAGCCATCTCCAACACAGCTTAATTTGATAATAACCCTGAGCCAGTTTAAACACTTCAATCATGCCACCTCTTAATCATCTTCTCTCAGAACAAAATAATCCCACTTTGCTTAATCTCTTCTCCTGTGGAAATCCTGTCACTCCTTTATTGTCTAAATGACTTTACACCGCGCTCCCTCCAACACAAAAATGTCTGACTCCACACAAATCGACAAAAACAGGACATTGCTCCCCATGTGGCCTAAGCAGCTTCGTGGCACCATGTTTGTCACCTCCGTGGGCACCTTGGGAGGGGGCAAGCCCTTCCCTGCATTCATGGAATCACGTGGGGCAATGTTATTTCATCCAGTGGTCTGCATGAGGCCCTCAGTAAGGCTCACCCTGGAATTTGCAAGGCCTCTCCTGCATCCTCCGTGTCCCAGGCACGTGGGATGTGGATGGCTGGAAATCATTTAGGAAGCTGCTTTGTTGGTTTGGGTGGCTGCAACCATTTAGGAAGCTGGTTTGTTGTTTTGGGTTTGGTTTGGGGGTTTTTTATGATGCTGGACCTACAGACCAGAGAGAGCTGAGGGCAGGGGCCCAGCAGTGACAGAATGGGACATCACTGGTGTAAAGAGGGACATGACTCCAAGGGTGCTGCAGATCCCAGTAAAAGCACGTGTTCCATGGAGATCTTCCCATGAGGGACCAGCGAATCCTGTTTCTTCCCTCCCTGACCCAGGAAATGCCCTGCACAGCCAATACCAGCACTTGGATCCCTGCTCTCAGAGAAGCTGAGGCAGAAGATTCCAAATCAAGGCATCTGCAGAGGACTGTCGGGATGTCCTGGCTGCACCCACAATTTTTCCTGCAGCTGTGACAGACAAGAATGTAAATATAATTTTTTTTTTTAAATCAATACAAGATTTTTACTCATTTGCTTTGTCACCAGGATGCAGGATTTGAGGAAAAGCAGCAAATGCCTCACCAGAAATTCATGAGAGCTGACACAGGTGTTGTTCCATCAAAACCCAGACAAGGTTTTTTCCTGGAGAAGGGATAGAGGTGAATCCACCCATAGGAAATCTGTTCATGTGGAGCCTGTACCAACTTTGCAGAAATAAAATCTTTGTGTTTTAGGACATTTTAAAAGGTGGTAAGAATGGTGTTGGCTGTTCCACTCCCACACAAGCAATAAACAAGGAAAGGCAGCTCCTGCTTTTTTGTTGGATTCAGTTTCACCATTCCTTCTGCCTAAAGGAAACAAATGCAACATGTCCGTGTTTAATGTGATTTGGGGAGGCACTGAAGGAAAAGAGGCTGATATTTAGGTGTGAAATGCTGTCTCCAGCAGCACGAGGCTGGGTTGGAGCAGTTGATGTCTCCTACCACAACCCCCCCGGGTGGGGGGGACAATTCTTTGTCACCGTTGTGGAGTTGTCATTGTCAGAGAGGTTTTTGTTCCCAGCTCAAATAATGAATAGGTACCTTTTAGTGGAGTTCATTGATTTGGGAGAGACGGCATTTCATAGCCTGATTGATGTCTGGAATAACCATAGGCACTGCAAGCTGGGCAGGGAGGCTTTGATTCCGTGTCTGCTCGGAGATTTATTTTCCTGACACTCCAGAGTGTGAGTGGATGGTGTGAGCTGGCTCCCGTCACATCCCCAGCCTCATACACCCTTTCCAGAGGCAGGAAGGACAAAACCCATCCATTTGCCATGGTAAATACCAGCGGATGCAGAGCTGGGCTCTTTAGGAGGATATGGGATGGGTCTCCCTGGTACCACTGCCGTGAGCGGTGTATTCCCACTCCTCTGCCAAGGGGTTCTCCAGCAAGGATTCTCAATGAGGGGGCTTCAATTAAAATATCCCACGAATTAGAGCTTGATGCTGATGATGGTAGGGTTGTCAGACCACTGAGGGTGTTGTCAGACCACTGGACAACCCGGAGCAAAGCAGGAGGGCTCCAGGAGGGAGCAGAGATCCTGGATGAGTCAGGCAAGGCTCCCTGCCAGGTTGTTGGGAGGCAGGAGGAGGATTTCTCCTCTTTCCAGAGGGCTGGTGGCTCCTGCCTGGTGTCCTGCTGTTGGTCACATGGACTGAGGGTCACCACTGGGCAGTGCCCAACAAAGGGACTGAAGTGAGGACAGAACGTCCTTCCTCTGTGTTCTCACTTATTTATTTTTCTGCTTTAAAATGAATATTTGATAACTTTTCTGGGATCAAGCCCTCTGTTTGGGGCCCTGATGATTTATTTATACACACACTTATTCTGCTGCAGCACTCTGCTGCAGGAGATGGAGGTGTCCTGAGGGCTGAGGCACCAGCACAGTCACAAATGTCCCCTCTGGGGACTTCCATGCCATCCCTGAGCTACCTCTGCTCTTTCTACAGCTCCAGAGGAGAGGAAAAGCAGCTGCAAACAGCTGGGCAATGGCTGCTGGGGCAATTGCTGAAAAAGATGCTCTTGCGGAAGCCCTTGGTCTCTGAATCTCCACCAGCAAGGAGTAAAAGGAAGCAGAGAGAGAGAAATTGTTTAAAAAACGAGCAGGAAGAAGGAGGAAAAGGATGATAATTTGCCAAGGACTTAGGACACGCTGGAGACAAGTGTGATGTGCTCGCAGAGGGTGACCCCCTGTAATCCAGAGGAACGAACGCCCCTGGATTTGAAAATCTGCCTTGCCAGGCTGCTGGGATTCACTGCCTGTGGGACACCTCGGCACGCTGAGTCCCCGTGTGGGAATGAGCCCAGGGAGGCTCATCCGTATGCACAGGCCACTCCAGGACTCCGAGGGGAGACTATAAAGGCAGGCTCTGGAGCTCTGACAAATGTTCAGGTTGTTGGGATCAGACGTGGAGCAAAGTTCTCTGATTGCAACCGGGGCAGGGCTGCACAAAGGGCTGTGCTGGAGATGGAGATGAGGAAGGGCAAACAAATTTTCATGAAGTGCAGAATTACCTATTGGAAAGAGCCATTTGGAGAAATGTCAGCTTCCCACACATGTAAGGATTGTAAATTAGGGCTGAGCTGCATCTGAAGAAGCCCTGTGCCACCTGTGGGACATGGGCTGGTGCAAAGCGCTGCGGTTGAGCAGGGCCAGGGGAGGCTGAGCAGGACCAAGGGAGGCTGATCCCTCTGCCCTGAACAGGTGAGAAGCTGCAGCGTGATGCTGTGAACTCCTGTTTGCTCAGCAGGGGTTGTGCATGGACACAGGATCCTCTCCTTGGGACACTCCACTTCCTGAGGTCATTGGTGCTCGTGATGGGGGAGCAGATGGTTCTGTTTTTCCCACCCTCTGCCCCACTCACTTCCCTCATGGCTGCTGTGGGAGCCCCCACTGGGGGCCTGTGTTCATTTATTCCTCTCATTTGCTATTCAGAATCCATGCAGGAGCAGGGGAAGTTTTCCTGATGCTCTGAGCTGAATAATGAGCTCCTGGTGTTTGGTTTGGGACTGGCAGGGCCTGGGAGGGCTCTTGCAAAGAGCAGGGCCCTGGCTGCAGTGAGGCTTTGTAGCAGCTTTTGGGTTCAAACAAAGTGATTTTCACTCCCTCACATCAGCACAGGCAGGAGAGCAGCCTGCAAAGCCCAGGGGTGGGGAGGAGTCATAGAATCATGGAATGGTTTGGAATGGAATGGACTTAAAAGACCATCGATTCCAACCCCCTGCCATGGGCAGAGACACCTCCCGCTCTCCCAGGTTTCTCCAAGCCCCATCCAGCCTGGCCTTGGACACTTCCAGGGATCCCGGGGCAGCCACAGCTTCTCTGGGCACCCTGTGCCAGGGCCTCATCTCCCTCACAGGGAGGAATTTCCTCTCAAAATCCCATCCAACCCTGCCCTCTTTTAGTGTGAAGCCATTTCTCCGTGCCCTGTCATTCATCAGAATTCCCATCCTCCTGCAGCTGCTGACCCCTGATACTGCTCTGACCTGGAGGATTCTTCACCCCCAGCCTGGCTCCAAGGTGGCATTTTTGGCTGCTGTTTTTGGGGAACATGGAACACGCAGGATGCACCAGCACAGCACCAGGGTGCACTGACAGAGAGCATCAGCATGGGAAGACATTTCTGCGGAGATGGGGAAATCTGAGTAGGCCCACAGGAGCATCTCTGCAGAGCTGGAGGCCACCTGGGCAAGCAGTGGCCTCGGGAGAAGGAGGAAGCAGCCCTCCAGGACAGGGAGCAGGCCTCCAGGACAGACAGGGAGCTGCTGGCCAGGGGCACAGCGAGCAGGAGAGGAAAGGTGGATTGAGGGCGGCTCTGATCACGTGCCCTCGAGGGAAGCAATTTCCCCTGAATTTCCACCTTTTGTTCGATTTGTGAATACACCCTGATTTCTTTGGTGTGTGAATATGTTTGCCTGATCCTTTGGATGAACACATGGCAGCCTCCCCCGGCGCTGGCTGCCTGCTCCCTTCCAGCACACTCTATTTGCTATTCATGCCCTCTCATCCCTCTCCTCGGGCGCCTTTCACAGTGATTGGAGAGGGGAAGGATGACTAATGCATGCCAAGCAGTAGGTACCACATTTGGAGCCTGCTTTCTGACCTGCAAGCCTCGGTGATTAAGCAGATGAAGCACTCAGGATGCCAAACCTCTCCGTACAATCCTGGTGTTTCTCTGGGATTGGCAGTCCAAAAACCAAGGTGGTCTCACAAACAGCAAAAATTGGTCTGAGGTCCTCTTTGGGGCTTCGTTTTGGGTTGGGAAGGGGGTTTTAGAGGCAGAGAGTTCTGGAATCGTGGAATGGTTTGGGTTGGAAAGGACCTTAAAGCCCAGCCACTTCCACCCCTTGCCATGGGCAGGGACACCGCCCACTATCCCAGGTTGCTCCTTGGACACTTCCAGGGATGGGGCAACCACAGCTGCTCTGGGCAACCTGTGCCAGGGCCTCCCCACCCTCACAGGGAACAATTCCTTGCTAATATCCCATCTAAACCTATTTCCTTTCAGTTGAAAGCCATTCCCCTTGTCCTATCACTCCATGCCCTTGTCAAAGCTCCCTCTCCATCCTTGCAACGGCAGGGCCATAATGGAAAATGCTGCTCTCCGTTAGGGCATGTACAGGGACACATCTGAATCCTTGGAGTTAATGGTAAAAACTGTAATAGGAGTGAAATCGCCCTGCCTGGGAGCCGGGCTGCCTTTGTGTGGGACAGAGCTGCTGCAGGAAGTGCCTCTGGAATGCCGTAATTACCCTGTTGTAACTTTTTGCCTCTCATTACTTTGGACGTGTGATCACTTGGGGTTTTGTCACAGCAGTGTCTCAAAGGATGTACAGGGAAGCTCTTTCTGCAGCTCTGGGCAGCAGCAAATTCCCATTGTCCTCGATTGGACACATCCCCGGGAAGGAGGGAATTCATCCTGCCCAAACGTGCAGGAGTACAGAGCAGGCTCCTGACCTTGCACAATACAAGTGGTTTATGATTAATGGCACCTCCACTAACAAACCTGGCATTATGGATGGGTTATTTCATGTGTCTCGTGCCCTCACTGGAGAATAATACAGAGGCTTCAAAGTTGCTGTGGTACAAACTCGCTAAAATCGGGCTTGAATTGAAGTTAGAAATGAAATGAAGTAAGTAATGGTCATTTTCTTTAGCTGCTCTTCATTACTGAATTTTTTCTCATCGTCTGAAACTGTTTTTATTGGGCCATATCCATAAAGAGCTGCGCTTCCAGGAGATGAGGGATGTTGATGTTATTAAGGGGACTGAAGCCTGGAAGTGAAGCTGGCGTGGCAAAATGGACTGTTCAATAGGTGTGGCTAAAACAGGAGAGCCAGCAGCATTCCCAGGATTTCATGGGCTGGGGGTGGACTTGGAGAGGGTCTTGGGTAGGGAAAACAAATGATTTGGGGTGGTGGGGCCTTGCCCTGCTCCCGGGAATGTCTATAAATCCAATGTCTGAGGCTGCCCTGGCTCTGCCCAGCCTGCTCTGGCTGCTGGAAGGGCAAAGCATCACCACGAGCATAACAATCTCCAAACGTTGTTAAATTATTAAAACAATTGTACCCTCATCTGAAACCAGAGACTAAATAACCAATTCATTATATTTCAATGGAGTGTTTTAATTGATTATTGCATGGTGTGGCTGCAGTCTGGGAGTGTTTGGGTAACAACAACATATGTCCTTAATATTTTTAATTTAAATTATTACTGGAATGCTCTCTCACATCTGACTGTACTTGGGCATGTTTCTATATAATAATTTTTTTTCCTCAGAAAAACACTTTTCATAATGATCAGTGCCATCATCATCCTTGCAATTGGAATCTCTTTCAGACAGGGAAGATCATTTTCCTGAGGAGTGGGTGCCCCACAGGAGGAACCAGGACAGCACATCTAAAGTGCTTCAGTGCATAACAAGAGCCAGAACACACTCACCAAACATTTGGGGCAATTTCAATTCAGGATTAGGGAAAAGAAGGGGGAATTATTTGGTTATGTATTGTTGTTATCATTATCTGTCTATCACGATGGACAGAAAATTCAAGACATCAGGAATCCAAAGCATCTCTGCTGCAACATCCCAGCAGCAAAGAGTTGTGGAGCTCGGTGTAATTCCATGTAGGAGAGGAAGGGATTGATTTAAAATGGGATTTCTCTCACGTGGGGTCTGTTATGCCCTCACAACTTCCAGGCTCTGTGATTCCATGTAGTTGGAACGTCACACAAGTGACATTCGAGATGCTGGCTGGGAGATCCCTTCCTGCCTTCCGGCTCCTCGGGAGGGGCCGTGTGCGGCTTTTGGGGGACCCTTGATGTGCCACAAGTGATGCTGATTTGTGTGTCCACCCTGTGCCACCTCTGTGAGTCTCTGGGAATCAGTGCTGATTTATTCCTTGCCTTTTACCTGGGCATCTTATGGCTCCAGGGCCTGTCTTGATTTACAGGGAATTCACAGAGTCCCAGATTGGTTTGTGTGGGAAGGGGCCTTAAAGCCCATCCTGGGGACCATGGGCAGGGACACCTTCCACTGGACCAGGTAGCTCCAGCCTGGCCTTGGACACTTCCAGGGATGGGGCATTTCCTGCTTTTACTTCTTCAGTGGCTCTACCCAGCCCTTGTTTTAATCTGGTCTCCTCTAAGGCTGGGCTTTTATTCCAGGTAAAACCATGGAGATGTGCTGAGGCCTTGGTGACCTGCTCTTCCAGGGGCCATCCCTTCTGACATTCCCATGTTCCTCTTCTGCCATTCCCTCTGGTCCCTCCAGAAATCCCACACAATCACCTCACATGCCAGTCTCCACATTTCCTACTATAATCTTTACACTTTGGTACCATTTCCTGGTGGGATTCCCATCACTCCCATGGGGTTTCCCAGGATTTTATCACCTGACAGGACACACAGGGGTGGAGCAGCTTGGGTGCTCGGATAACGCTGGTCAATCCAAGCCATCCCAAACTTTCTTTGGCTTTCCTGCTGCCTTTCAGGACACAGCTGCCGTGCCGAGGCTGTCATTCCTGCCGGCAGGCACAACTTGGGAATGTCACAGTAAAGAGAAGTGGCATCTAAAGTCAGCTCGGAGGGCTCGGGGCACACACGGTGATAATGGCTCCTGAATGCCAGGCAAGAGGCAGAGTGGTTCTAAATGGAAGCAGGTTCCATTTAGGGAATAGGGAGGTTTGGAAGTGGGTCATGGAGCTGCACAGACTGCATGTGCTTTCTGCCATCCCTGGTGGGAATCCCTCTAACGACACATTCCTGTTCATTCCGTGCTGGTGCATCCTCCCAGCCCGCCCCATCCTCAGGCGCTGCAGCCCAGCTGGACCTGGCACAGCTGCCTCTCCCTCCCGCCTCCGCGGGACACCTGGAGCCGGAGAGGGCACGTGAGGACCAAAGGCAGCACCACTAATTACCTCCAATTTGGGCTGGGCCAGCCACGGTGGCCTCGGAGAGGAGTCGGAAGAGGAGATTTCATGCACTGGTTGTGTGTCCTACATAGCGCCTTGCTGGGAGGGGAGCCCAGGAGAAAGGCAGCAGCTGGAAAAGTCTTGGAAACAGCTTGTTCCCCTCTGAATTTTTGGTGGTGCTCAGGGCTGCAGGGTGAGGTTGCCTGAGTTCGTGTTGGGCACGGCCACAGTCACGGCCTCTCGTTTAATCCCGGCCCTGGGATAAAGCAGCGGCTCTCCCAGGGCAGGGGGTGTCCAGCAGAGGTGCTGGATGAGTTTTTCCGTTGGTTTCCACACAGAAGTCATGAATTTACTGGGGCTGAGGAGGAGACTGACACCAAGAACAAACCTGGTGCAGTAGGAGAGGTTTTAATCCAAAATTAATTCCATTTTAGGCCCAGTTCTCTTCAATACCTTCTTAAACAACTCGGACACAGGACTCAAAAGGATAATAAGGAAGTTTGGCAATGATATTGAATTGGGGGGAGCTGTCGACTCCCTGGAGGGCAGAGAGGCCCTTGCAGGGAGATCTGGATAAATCAGAGGGCTGGGAATCACCAGTGGTGTGGAGTTTAACAAGGGCAAGCGCTGGATTCTGCACCTGGGAGGGGGCAACCCTGGATGTATGGACAGACTGGGAATGAGGGGCTGGAGAGCAGCTGTGGGAAGGGACCTGGGGGTCCTGGTCCATGACAAGTTGAACATGAGCCAGCAGTGCCCTGGAGCCAGGAGAGACATCCCTGTCCTGGGGGGATCAAGGAGGGGATTGTCCTGCTCTGCTCTCGGCCGCGGCGGCCTCACCTCCAGTGCTGGGGCAGTTCTGGGTGCGACGATGTCAGGGAGATCTGAAGCTGGTCCAGAGTGTCCAAAGGGGGCACACGGGGATGGGAAGGGTCTGGAGGGGCCACCCGAGGAGCGGCTGAGGGCCCTGGGTGTGGTCAGTTGGAGCAGAGCAGGCTGAGGGCAGAGCTCCCCGGGGGCTGCAGCTCCTCCCGAGGGGCAGCGCAGGGGCAGCTCCGAGCTCTGCTCCCTGGGACCAGGGACAGCACCAGGGAACGGCTGGGGCTGGGCCAGGGAGGCTCGGGCTGGAGAGCAGGAAAAGGTTCTTCTTCCCCCAGAGGCTGCGGGGCACTGACCAGGCTCCCCAGGGAATGGGCACGGCCCCAAGGCTGCCAGAGCGCCAGGAGCCTTTGGACAACGCTCCCAGGGACGGGGGGGGATTGTTGGGGTGTCTGGGCAGGGCCAGGAGCTGGACTGGATGATCCTTGTGGGTCCCTTCCCACTCAGGCTATTCCATGTTTCTATGATTTACAGCTACATCCAGATATGGAACAGTGAGAGAGAATCCCTGTTACATGAACTAACTCCTGAACCAGTCTGTTGGGTGGGATAGGAATGATCCAGGTCCTTTTAGGAATGCAAGGGACGGTGGTGGAGCTCTGGCAACAAAGAATGTCACCCACACTGGTAGATTTGGGAGGGTTTCAGCAAACCAGTGGTGCAGAGGGGGCTTAGGAAGCCAGATAAGCAGGACACGAGTCCAATTTATAATTCATGTGACAGTTCCATATTTTGAGGGGCTATTAGGATGGAAAAGTGTAGGGAGAGCATTACTGGATATTGTATCAAATATATGCTGGCATCCACGCTTTTATTGTGGATTAAAAAAAATTAGAGGGAGCTCAGAGAAGAGCTGGAAGAATGAGAAAAGGTCTGAAAAACCTGCTGTGTGATGATAGGCTTAATGACTTCAATCTATTTAGCTCATCAGAGAGCAAGTTGAGAGGTGACTTGATCATGGTCTCTAAGTACTTCCAGGGAGGAGATTTTTGATAGCAGAGGGTCCTTTAATCCAGCAGACAAAGACAAGACTCAGTGGCTGACAGGTGGAGCTGAAGTAAGAACCATTCGAATTGGACTTAAGACACAAATGTTTCACAGGAAAGGTAATTAACTCCGGAAAGTGCTTACCTGGGGATGTGCTGAATCCATCTTTAAATGATAATTGAAGAGATTTGCTCCCACCTAAACACAAGTTCTGGGCTCAGTGGCCTTCACCCATGTGGAAGTGGAGGGAAATCCCTCCACAGAGCCTGCTCACGTGGTCCTGCCTGCTCAGAGCTGCTCAGGTGTGCCTGGGGGGCTCGTTTTGGGGTCAGGGCTCCATCACACGGAGTCTCTGCAGTGCCTCCAGCCCGAGATTTGAGTTGCCAGAACTGTGTGGATCGGAGTGGTTTACACCCTTTATTTTTGCTGCAGTGCTCACTTTGGGTTTTAAAAATGTAGTTTTTGGCATCAGGTGTGTTTGACCTCCCCTCTGACTCACCCTGACATCGTCTCCTGCTGCCCAAGGAGCTTCTCCAAACTCCAGCTGGCTCAGATGTCCAGCATGAGGAGAAAACTTTTGAGGAAAACCAGTCCCAGGGGATCTGCGATGGCTTTGGCAAGGACATCCCAAAGAGCCAGTGGTCCTGGCAGGTGTCAGGGCTCTGGCTGCGCTGATAGAGCTGAAAGGTCCTGCCCAGCCTCCTCTGAACACTCCCCCACACCTTGTCCGTGGCTCAGGGGTCGAATTTAAAAGCAGCTCTGAATCTTCCTTCTCTTCTGAGCTCTATGGTAGCTGTGCCTCCTCTGGATCTACCCTGAATCCTGTGGGTGGATCCCTGGGAATGCTTTAGAGCCCTGCTGCTGTGTCCAGATCCTTTGGGAATGCACTCTTGGTGAGGATACCCCTGTGCTGGGGCTGCCCTCAGCTCCTGGCTCCCCTTCCCTTAGGAAACAGCTGATCCCTGACTGATCCCCTCTGCTGAGCAAGACTAAGGCAGGAAAATTTCTTTTCCAAGCAGAGTCTCCACAGCCTTCCAGGTGTACCTGCACTGCAGTGCTATTCCTGTAATTGATCCCCTGGGAATGTCAGTGGTCAGCACTGAGGCGTTGAACAGTCAGTGCAGGGCTTCCTGCTGAGCCAGGCCCAGTTCCATGGCTGGTTATCCCAGAGAAAAACATCCAAGGAGGAAAAATCCCCCTCAGCTGGAGACTTCTGGAAGCCTGCTGAGAACACCTGTGCTTGAGACACCAGTGGTGGGTGAACATCAGCAGGAATGAGCTGAGCTTTTGGGATACCCAGAAGAGATCCAGCAGAATTCCCACACCATCGGTGCCTGGGGATGTTCTGCTGATCCAGCTGGGAACACTGGTCTTGGGAGTGACACCTGTGTGGTGTTGGGGCCCTCAAAACTGAGAAATCAACAGTATGATGAGGGTTTGGGGGGTTCAGAGCTGTGCTCCCCTCCTTTGGCCATACCCCTTCTCCTTTGGCCATACCCCTTGTCCGTTGGCCACATCCCTTCTCCTTTGGCCACATCCCTTGTCCTTTGGCCACATCCCTTGTCCGTTGGCCATACCCCTTGTCCTTTGGCCATACCCCTTGTCCTTTGGCCACATCCCTTGTCCGTTGGCCATGCAGGGCACCACAAGGGGCTGCTCAGCTATTTAGAATTCAGCAGCCCCTCCACGCCCCTCCTGCCACAATCCCAAGGTGCGGCCTCCCTGTGCTGCTGCCCTGGGAGGGCAGGAGCAACACTCAGCACCCACCAGCTGCTCATCCCCAAAATTCAAACCAGGGCATGGCAAAGCAGGGAGAAAAGATGTGGATGGGAGCAAATTAGTGCCCTGCTTTTGTTCTTTGTGTTTTCCTGGAGCTTCCTGGAGCCCTTAGATCCTGGGGGCCACTGGCAGCCAGGCCAGCAGGGAGGAAAACTGAGGGACCCTCACTGGGGAGCCAGTGAGGGCTGAAGGTGGAGATCACTGGTGCGTGGCAGCTTTCCAGGCACGTGGCCCTTCCTGCGTTTTCCTGGAAAAACCAGAATATTTGAAGAGAAACAAGGAAAACTCTGCTCTGAGACAAATTCCTTTGTTGCTGAGTGAAATGAAGGCTCCCCAGCTGAGTTGTTCGCCCACCCAGCAGCCCCACGGGCTCTGCTCTGAGCAAATCCTCAGCTGCCTCTCCGAGGAGGGGGCTGGCAGACAGCTCTTACTCCACTGAGCTGCTCCCCAAGGCAAAACCAAGAAAGATTTCCTCCAGGGCGAGGGCTGCCCAACTGCTCGAGACACGAGAATTTCTGTGGAGGTGTCTGCAGGGATCGCACTCCTGCCCAGAACAATCTGCTGAACCTGCAGCCGAGGTTTGGTGCAGCAGAGGTAAACCTGGCTGTGCTGGAATAACCACTGGGAATGCAGGAGGCTGTGCTGGGAGACACAGTCAAGAAACCTGGAAAAATCCTGCCTGTGCTGCTGCTTCCAGGGCAACACAACAGCCTTGGCCAGTTTGTGCTTAGGGAATGGGTAAATGTCCAGGAGGTTGCATTTTACCCATGGAATCATGGAATGGTTTGGGTGGGAAGGGACATTAAAGCCCATCCAGTCCCACCCCCTGCCATGGGCCGGGACACCTTCCACTCTCCCAGGGTGCTCCCAGCCCCGTCCAACCTGGCCTTGGACACTTCCAGGGATCCAGGGGCAGCCACAGCTTCTCTGGGAACCGGTGCCAGGGCCTCAGCACCCTCACAGGGAAGAATTCCTTCCCAATGTCCCATCTAACCCTGCCCTCTGGCAGTGGGAAGCCATTCCCTGTGTCCTGTCACTCCATCCCTGTAAACAGTCTCTCTCCATCTCTCCTGTAGCCCCTTCAGGCCCTGCAAGGCCACAGTGAGGTCACCCCAAAGCTTCTCCTCTCCAGGCTGAACAATCCCAGCTCTCCCAGCCTTTCCTCCCAGCAGAGCTGCTCCATCCCTCTGACCATCCTGGTGCCTCCTCTGGCCTCTCTCCAGCAGCTCCAGGTCCTTCCTGTGCTGGGCCCAGGGCTGGGGGCAGCTCTGCAGGTGGGGTCTCACCTGAGGGGGCAGAGGGGCAGAGTCCCCCCTCCCCTGCTGCCCACCCTGGGGGCTCAGCCCAGGACAGGGGGGATTTGGGGTCCCAGAGCACATCAAATCATTGAGTCACACATTCACTAGGAAGGATTTGAGTGTTAGGAGCCAGTGAAAAGGTAAAAAAGGAAAAAAAACCCCCAGAACCCCAACAGAACAGGCTCGTTCTGACACTCTAAATGAAAAGCCAGACGAAGTCTCGAAATTCATTCATCCGCATCACTCATGTTAAGCCTTAAAATGTTCATAGTAGCCAGTGGAAATCATTAAAGAAGTGACAGCTCAGTTCTCTGGAGGAGCAGGAGTCACAGTGGTAGATCCAGGATATGCTTTAGCAGGAAAAATTTGACGAAGCAGCCTCTAAGTTAGTGATTTCTCTGACTTCATCTGTACATTAAAAATGCAAGTGAATGCCTTTTGGTGTTAGCTCTGCTCCGAGGATATTAGATGGAGTCAATTCACAGCTCTTCAGTGGATAATACTTTTTGTTTTTAGCAAAGGGCGTTGAAACAGAATGGAAAATTAAAGCAATTTTTCTGACAGCAATGCATAAACGTTGACCATGAAATGGGAAAGCAGAAAAACAAAACAAAAAGCAAGTGCGTCTCTAGGAGTGTCTGAATTAGGCAGCAGTGATTTCATTACAGCTCTCATTTGAATAAAGGCAGGAGATGATGTGCCCTCTCCGTAATGGAAATGCTCTCCAAGTCCAGACTATCCATGGCCATTACAGTCTGAAGAGGATTGTTTAGGAAAGAGATAGATGGAGTCAGATTCCTGCCTGGGGCACTGCACCGCTCCTTTATTTTCCCTCCCTCAGCAGCGGCTGGATGCAGGTGGGTCCTGCTTTCCCATAAATATCCACATCTCTGGGAAGGTTGTTCTGCTCTGGAGCACCTTAAACCTCTGCCTGCTTGTCCAACAGTGTGGCCTGGGCAGGATGATCCCTCAGTCTGCTTGGCAGAGCTTCTGCAAGGCTTTTTAAGCACTGGAAAAGCTCAAGAGAAACTAAAATTCTGGCTAAAGGAAAGGCTTCACTTGGGATAACAAGTCCCAGCTCCCTGTACATTCCACACAGGAGATCCTGAGGTGTTGCTGCTGAATCCCAAGTTTGTCTTTGGGATGGAAGCACTGGAATGCATCCAGTGCAAGACTCTGCCAGCATGGGAAGGGGCTGCCCAGGGAGGTTTGGAGTCCCCATCCCTGGAGGTGTCCAAGGAAGACCTGCATGTGGCACTCGGTGCTCTGGGCTGGGGATCAGGCACAGGTTGGATGACCTTGGAGATCTTTTCCAACCTCAATGATCCTGGGATTCTGTGATTCTGAGTTTCTCCGTCCCCTTTGTGCAGCAAGCAAGAGTTCCTCACCTCTCCTTACATCCTCCCTCCCGTTCTCCTGCTGCACAGGAGCTGGTGCAAAGGAAAACTGGGAAAACTGCTCCATGGCACAGCGAGGTCTCTGTGCTGTCCTGGTGCCACTGTTCCAGCGGGACACCCTCCAGCACCACCCCACCCTGCTCCCTGCCTGCCTGGGATGCACCGTCTCCCCAAAGGACCAGGGATTTGTGTGCACACATCTCTGCAGGGGGACAGGAATCTCCCAGATTTTCTCCTGTCTCCAGAAATTTTTCCTTCCCCTTTGAGCAGGAGTCCATGGTTGGATTCAATGATCTCAGAGGGCTTTTCCAACCTAAATTATTCCGAGATGTGCACCCCTTTGCAACAGCTCAGCCTTGACAGCCACGCCCCAAGTGTCCCCTGAGCAGCATCAGTGCCATCCCGAATTCCACCTGCGTGGCTTCCCCGAGCCAAGCAGAGTGTGGATGGGCAGGCGGGAGCTAAGGGAGAGCTCGGGAGGGTCTGGGGGAACGAGGGATGCAGTGGCCACGCTCCAGCCAAGGTTAAGTGTGCCGTGTGTCCCGGTGCCACTAGATGTCCTTATGGGAAAGGGCTTGGTGCTGCCCACGGGCAGGAGCGGGAGCGGCGGAGCCGGGGCTGGAGCCGGGGGCACCTGTGCCTCTCGCCCCTCCACCCGCCGGGTTGGCTCTGCCGCAGCCAAATTAGCCAGGGGCAGCATTCCCGGCTGCAGGGACAAGCTCCAAGGAGCCACGGGGAGGGCAGGGATACGGCAGCACCGGGATGCTCCCGGGCCGTGCTGAGCCAGCCCTCGTCCCTACAAAGCCCCGGCCTTCGGAAAGGCTCTGAGACGAGCTGTGTGGGAGGACGACCCGCCGCCAGCCCGTGCAGGGAGGGCTCTCACATGGCTCTGATCCCATTTGCGGAGTCCCTGAGGCCATCCCCAAAATGTGGGAATCAGCGGGCAGCACACGAGCCCGACACCCACGTGCTCTGGAGCACTGGAGTTGCACCACGTCTCGTTTGGCGTCCTCTGTGCCGGGCCCGCGGTGCCGCACAGGGCCCGGCTGCGCCACCAGCCCGGTCCCTCCGCCCCGCTGCCACTCTCTGGGGGCCGTGCTGGGGCAGGATCCTGCCGTGCTCCCCTCCTGCCGCATCCTTGGCACTGGCAGCGCGCTGGGAGAGGGACTGAGCAGCAGAAGGTGAAACTCTGCAGCGAGGAGATTACAGCTCTTGTGTTTTTCCTTTTTTTTTTTCTTTTTTTTCCTTCAAAGGAATGCCTTCGTATTTTTGGAAATAATAGCTGCTCCGAAAATCCTGGTACAAACTCTTCCAGACTCCAGGCTGGCTAATCACGCGCTGTGCTAGGGGCCCTGTTGGGAATGCAGGATTTTAACTCTTGGATGCCTGCTTGCCTTCCACAGCTTTAGTAAATGACTCCCTTACTCCAGCATAGTCCCATGGTTCAAATTAATCCTTGGAGTCGAGGGCAAATCTCAGTGGGAATCTCGGGAAATTAGACTCATCCTGGTGGAGAGTTGCTGGAGACTCCAGCTAGTGGTGCTGGATGCTGGGAGCTGTGTTCCAGGTGTGTTCCAGCCCTCTTCCAGCTCTGTTCCAGCCGTGTTCCAGCCATGTTCCTGCCGTGTTCCAGCCCTGTTCCAGCCCTGTTACAGACGTGTTCCAGGTGTGTTCCAGGTGTGTTCCAGCCCTGTTCCAGACGTGTTCCAGCCCTGTTCCAGGTGTGTTCCAGCCCTGTTCCAGACGTGTCCCAGCCCTGTTCCAGGTGTGTTCCAGCCCTGTTCCAGCCCTCTTCCAGCCCTCTTCCAGCCCTGTTCCTGCCGTGCCCGAGGTGTGAGTGACACTCAGGCTGCAACCTGGCAACCAGCGGGAGCATCTCCGCGAGAGAAAGTTGCCCAAAATAGGAAGAATGGAAATAAATAATTTCTGTGGCTCCATTTGTGGGTTAACCTCCTCATCCGTGTACAGATCTCAACAGGCTTTTGATGTCTCTTGATAGTCAGGAGTCCTGGGGGGCGGGGAGGGATGCTCCATTCAAAGTGGTAATTGCTGGCAAGGAGGGGAGGCAGCAGCTCACTAATTACATTCACAGATAAATCCTAACTGGGAGAAGATGCAAACTCTGGGAGGCTGGAGCTGTGGCAAGGCAAACCAGCCCTGAGGAATGTGGGGGAAATAACCCCGAAGCCAAATTCACCGGCACTGAAACACCTGGAGAGCAGCAGCCTTGGGCAGAAGGCACTCAGGAGCTGGGAGCTGCTGCTCTTGTGTGCTGCAGACCCAGGGGAATTGCAGGAAGAGGCCTCCGAGCTTCCCTGAATCCCAAGGAGGATGTGATTCACTTCATGTCTGCAGGGCCGGGTCCCGGAGACCTTGGGAAGTGCACTGGAAATGGGGCCAGCAGAGGGATGGGGACAGGACTCAGAATCTCAGGATTTTAAGGATGGAAAAGACTCCAAGGTCCTCAAGTCCAACCATTCCCCCAGCACTGCCAGGGCCACCACAAACCCTGTCCGCACATGCCACGCCCACGTGTTTTTTGAACACTTCCAAGGATGGCTACTCCAGCACCTCTGGGCAGCCTGTTCCAATGCTCTACCACTATTTCAGTGAGGAAATTTTTCCTGATATTCAACCTGAACCTTCCCTGATGCAGCTTGAGGCCGTTTCCCCTTGTCCCTGTCATTTCTGCAGGGAATTTCCACTGTTGGGCATGGTGGGGGAGTGGGAACAGGGTTTTTTTAGGGAATCTTTGACGCCACAGCTCATTGTGGTCACCTGGAGAAGTGGGGTGGGTTTTGGGAACAGCCCTCGGAGATGCTCCTGCCATGGCTCTGTGAAGGGACAGGGAGCCCAGCATGGAGCAGAGATCCCTGGCATGGAGGGAAGATCCCTGGTGTGGAGCAGGGATCTGTGACATGGAGTAGTGGTCCCTGATATGGAGCAGGGATCCCTGGCACGCAGATCCAGCCCACCGTGGCTCCATGACCCTGGGAATGGAGGGATCCTGCCCCAGGGGTGACAGGGCAGTGGGGATGTGTGGAGCAGGGCTGGAGGAGTGGATCTCACGGCTGAGGAAGAGTTGTGCTGCCTGTCATTAGCTCATTAGAGCAGAGCAAGAACCTGTGTTCCAGGAGCCCTCAGCTCCCTCTCCTGCTCCTGTAATTGTGAGATCCGTTTGCCAGGAGTCCTCCTGGGATGGAGCTGCAGGGATAGCAAGGGTTTAACAGCAGGAATGTGCTTTCTGAAACCACCTCCCTCCCGAGGCTGCTCCAGCCTGCCATTCCCCAGTCCTTGGGTGGCTGGAGTTAACAGCAGCTGCAGTTCAAGCCTTGCTGCAGAAATAAATGGGATCCCAGGGGGCTTCCCAGGGCAGAAACCTGCAGGCCATGAGCCGCCCCAAGCAGACCAGGATACATGGAAAAGTTCCCATTTCTACACAGGAAAAAGCATCCTCAGCCTGTCCTGGTCAAACCGTGGGATGCAGGAGCTGCACTGCAGGCTCTGAGTGCAGCACGGAGAGGCTGCAAACCCAGAGGGACAGGGAGGGACAGATGTGTTTGGTGAGAGCTTACAAGATTGCCAGTCCATGGAAGCAAAGTATTTAGGGAGGGATTAGCAGCAATAAGGACAGGCAAGAAATCAGCAGCAAACACGGAGCAGGCAGATGGGGACCCCGCAGAGACACTGCCCTGCACGTGGCCTGGTTTCTGGCCAGCACGGCTGGGGACACCAGGAATGTCCAGGGCTTCAGGGCCATCAGGAATGTCCAGGCCTTCAGGGACACCAGGACTATCCAGAGCTTCAAGGACACCAGGAATGTCCAGGGCTTCAGGGACATCAGGCATCTTCAGTGTGGAGGGAGCTGTTGTCCCCAAATATCTGCACAGGGGGCACAAGTGGTGAGGGTGGACCCCTCTGCTGTGCAGGGTTTGCAGCCACCTCTGCACTCCCCCCAGGGAGGTACCCAGGCCCTGCCAACCAAGTCCAAGTGGGGTTTTCAGCTCCTCTTTATTTGTCCCTGTGCTGGGTCTCTCTGCTCAGCGTGTCACTGAGGACAGACCCTGCCTGGACACCCCACGTGGGACAGATTTGTGCCTCAAGCAGGACCCCTTCTTTCCCCAAGCAGCAAAACCAGCAAGTGCCATTTCATCTCCTTTTCCCTCTTTTTCTGAAGCTGCTGGGATTCACTGCCACACTCAGCCTCTGCTTGGCTGTGCTGCAGGAGGATCAGGTTTTTCAGAGCTCGTGTCAGGAGCTCCAGCACCCACATGAAGCTTTGTGGGGATTTTGTTGTTTGCAGCCACAGCAGCCCCAAACCAGCGCTGGGGTTATCAGCTCCCCGCGCTGCTGGAGAACCCCCATGCAATCTCCAGGCTTTGGGAACAGCCTGTGTCCCACAGCCCAAACAATTCCAGCTCTGCCACTCGAAGCACAGAGCAATTCACAGGGTAACCCACTCGTAGAGCCGAGGATGAAGTGTTACATCCTGAATATGAGCAGTGAAATTACCAGTGCCACCTCTGTCAATGCCACTGAATCCCTCTGAAATGAATTCCTGAGAAGGAATGAGCCTGTGAGAGGAAGAGATTTGCTGAACACCGTGGATTTGCCTTTCCTCTGTGCTGTGTGCAGGGGCAATGTGGGCTGACCTTGCTCCAAGGTCAAATCACATCCGTGTGGGTTCTCCAGCAAGTGCTTCCCAGTGTGTTTGCCCTCTCTGCTTACAAAACTGGGGCCAAGCCCATTCCTGGGAAAACAGAGGGAGGTTACAGCGGGTTCACTTGGCTTCCTGCAGGGCAGAAGTTAATCAGTCCCACCGTGCCTGCACCGGGCTGGGGTTAATGCTTCCTGGCAGGAAACGCTGCTCCCCGGAAAGGAGCTGGGATCAGGGCCAGCCTGGATGCCTGGGCGTGGAAGAGCTGCTTGGTCAGCCTGGAACAGGGTGGGAGGAGACAAGGATCCCTCACTCCCACGGCACAAGAACAGGAGGGTTTTAGAATCAAGGAATGGTTTGGGTTGGAAGGGACCTTAAAGCTCATCTCCTTCCATGGCAGGGACACCTTCCACTGGAACAAGCCCCATCCAACGTGTCCTTAAACACTTCCAGGGATGGGGAGTCAGTGTTCCATGGGCTCACCTCTCCAGAAAAGGCTGTTTCCATCCATCCACCCTGGAGAGTGGTTGGTCATCACTCACTTTCCCCCCAAGAGCGGAGCAGGAGGGGATCAGCCCTTTGCATCCCACCCTTCCTGAGCGCTCTGGCTTTTGGGAAGGCTCTGAGCAGCTCCAGAGTGCCTCCGTGGGATGTCCTTGTCCTGCACGGGGCTTTTGGGTGGCCCAGCTGCGAGGGGACATCCCTAAACCCCTTGGGAAGATTTGTTCCCCACCTGAAAGGAGCAGCAGGGCCATCCTGGGCTGCTGATGTCTGCACTGAGGCAGCCAATGGAAAAGGGATGTTCCCTTCCCCTGGAGGGTTTATTCCCTTGGGAAGGGAACATGAGGAGTGAGACATCCCATCCCTCCTGTCCTGGCTGGTGCCAGCGTCCCTTCATGGCTGATCCCCCAGTTACACTTTCTCCCTGTGTTTCAGGGAAGTTGGTCAGGCGTGACCAGCCTTGGGCTCCCATTCCCATGCCTTGGGATCTGCCAGGAACACCTGGCAGAAGGAAACCTGCATCTCTTGGTTGCCAGGCCAGGAGAATCCCACTCTGAGGCTACAGTGGCCAAGGGGAGAATGGGGCAGAAAATCCTTTTTGTTCCATTTTCCTGCCACGCTGGGGGCTCTCTGCTTACAGAGTGAAGCCTTCCCATTGAGATTCCAACAAAATGCAATTTTTAGTTTAGAAATCCCCGAAAAGGGGTGAGGGGGTTGTGTGGAAGTTGTTTGGGGAGCCCCAGTGCAAAGCAGCTCCGGGAGCTGTCGTGGTCTCGCAGAGCCGGTGCCGGAAGCTGAGGCAGGAGCTCCACAAAATCCTCAGATCCGGCTGATTCCAGGGAAAGGGAGCACACAGCAACAATTTGGTCGGGTTCCCCACTGCTGGGAGTGCTCTTAGATGTTATGATTCCTTAATATCCTCCCTCCGCGTGAACACACCAGGTGTTGGAATTTCATAAATTTGCATCTCCGCAAGAGCTGCTTGATTCCCCAACAGGATCAAAGCCGAGCTTTTCCTGGAGAGGCAGCCTGTCTATTCAAAGCCTTTCCATGTGACAACTTCAAATGGGCTCGGTGACAGCGCTGTAGATCCGCAGTGGCCACCACCCAGAAATTTGTGCTGCTGTTTGTACTCCTTCGGAGCATTCTCCACGATTTTGTGCTCCAGGGCTTCCCCCTTCCTCCGGCTGCTTCCCTGCAGTGCCAGGTGACCTGGAGAGGGGCAGGAGCACAGCAGCACTGGAAGGGAAACCTTTCAGCTGGCTCTTTATTCCCAGAACTTCTCACCCCATGCAGGCTCTCCAATAGAAAAGACATTTTTTCTCAGGTGAATAAAAATATCTCGACGCTTTAATGAGAACATTAAACTCAGTTTCATCTGCTTTGACTGAAGCCACAAGGTCTCGGAGTAGAACAAACATCTTTTGTCCAATTACTGGGAAAAAAGCCCCGAACCAGCTCTTTCCCTGACAGGTTCTGCATTACCTTGTTCTTGGAATTCCCTTCATTCGTGTCATGTCAAGCAGGGACACTTTATTGTTGATGGAGCAGTTTCCAGCTCTCAGGCTACACATCTGGGATGATCCTGGGAAGTTGGGACAATCATTTATGCCACCAAATCCTTCTCATGGGTACCTGAGAGCAAGCAGAAGAGAGGATTCCCACCTTTCAGTAATAAAAGGTTCCTATTTCCATGTTAGTTCTGGGGTCCAGCGGTAAGACCTGGTCCATCTCCCACTGCTTCCAGCTATTTCCAGTTATTTTCCATAACTTCTGCCTTTGTGGCTTCTTTCAGCACAGATTTTAGGACACTCAGCAATTCCTCAAGGTCAGGGAGCACAAAGAAGCTCCAAACCCACTGTATGGACATAGGATTCACCTGGATAAACTCACCGGGATAACAAAAGAGCGGATTTCTGCCCTGGGTTTTACTTCGGGTGGCTGCTGTCAGTTCTGGCTGGGCCTGATCCATCAGCATTTTCCTTTCTGCAACTGGGCACACTGGGATGTGCTCCCTTCCCACATTCCTGTAGCTTCCCATGCCTTTGGTGACCCTTCTCATACTCCCTTAAGGAATTAAGGTTGGAAAAGATCTTTAAGGTCTCCAGGTACAGCAGCACCATGTTCACCACTAAACCATGTCCTCAAGTGCCATATCCACATAGTTTTTGAACAATTCCAGGGATTCCACCACTTCCCAGGGCAGATTCTCCGTAGGAATCACCCTCTGGAATGGTGCTTTTCTCCCACTGCCTCCCAGTTCTCCCTGCAAAGCTCTGCCCCTTCAGCACATCCTGCTGAGCCTGTGCCAGGGTATCCCGGGAGCAGGAATCCGGGGGCAACCTGCCAATTAACATCTGCTAATTGGAGATCACACACCAAACATCTCTCCTCGGGGTGGCTGCAAGGGATGGCTGTGATCAGCTCAGGGCAACCCAGCTGCAGCAGGGGATGTGCTATTTAGGTAAATCTGCATTTTCCCAGAGCGGGGAAGGGATAAAAAAAATCACAGAATAATTCCTAACCTGGTTGTGTTTCCTCTGAAAACCTGTTCCTCAAGTTTTCCTAAAGTGCTGTTCCTAGGGGGAGGATTAGGTGGGTCTGTGCTGGTTTTTCCAGTAGCTCAGTGGGAAAATGGGAATCCCAATATTCTGGGAGAGTCACCTTCCAGAGGTGTTGAAAAGCACCTGGGTGAGAGGGAATGTGCAGAGACAGAGGCACTTTGGGGAGTCCCAAACCAGCAGCATGGAGGGCTTTGCTGAGCAGGCTCCTGACTGCTCCAGCTGCTGCTTCCAGAGGGGCTGGGAATGCTGGTTTGCTCTGGCAGGGATACCTGTGGAGCTGCTGCTGGCAGCCACTTGCCCAATGTCCCCAGGGCTCATCCTGTGCGGGGCCAGCACCGAGTTCTCCCACCTGGACGTGATGTTTGAGCCCCTCGCACCTTTGCATTCCATTTTCCTGCTGCCGCACTGTGATGTTGGGGCTCTCTGCGTGCAGAGTGAAGCCTTCCCACCGAGATTCCAACAAAATGCAGCTTTCAGGTTAGAAATCCCTCAGAAGGGGTGAGGGGGCTGTGTGGGATTGTGTAGGGACCCCCGGGGCAAAGCAGCTCTGGGAGCTGTCCTGGTCTCACAGAGCTGGGGCCGGGAGCTGAGGGAGGAGCTCCACAAAATCCTCAGATCTGGCTGATTCCAGGGAAAGGGAGAACACAGCAACAATCTGGGAGGGGTCAAGCACTTGGATCAAAACCTCTTGGTGGAGAGGATCCTCCTGGTCGTGCTGGGATCCGCCTCCCCCGGGGGTTTTCCCCAGAGGAGCTCCCGAAGGATGGACGGCAGCGGGCGCCTTTCCAAGCCCAAAATTCATTCACTCCGAGGTGGCACGGGTGGCCTGGTGTGACACTGCTCCCTGGCACTGCCCAGAGCATCCTGCTGGCTCCAAATCCGCCAGCAAATTATCTGGACATCAGCACTTTGAGGAGAAATTAATTTCCCTGCAGGAGAGAGGGAGAAAAGTCTCTTCCAAATCAGAGCCCAGCTCCCCGTGGCTGGAGGGAAGCGTGGTGACCATTATGAAACACGGTGACAATCGTGTCCCCCGTGCCCTGCAGAGAGGGAGCAGCAGCTCCCTGCACCTCTCCATGATCCAACGGGCAGGGCAGTCACAACAAGCAGTGGAAAGAGAGACCCAGAAAGTTTTCCCAGAGGACTGGAAGCGCTGAGGATGCCTCAGCTTTCTCTCTGCAGGCAGGGCAAGGACACAGAAGAGCTGCAGAGGAGCAGCAGGGAGGGAATGGGGTCACAGGTGCACGGATGGGGAGGGAAATATTTGTAATAAATCTGATATAATCTAATTAGGAGCATCAGAGTGAAGCACAAGTGCCTTGCTGTTAGGGAAGAGGGAAAAATTAACCCCAGAGTCCTGCTAGGCTTAAAATAATGTGGAGGGTTTAGGACAGAGGAAACAGGAGCAGGGAGGGAAGGAGGGAACCTGAACAGAACGATGGAATGGAATCAAGTGTAATGTGACTTCCCCAGCAGAAGATCAAGTGAGATAAACCTGCTCTCTCCTTTCTGGGGGAAGATAACAGACCTACTTATTTATTTATTTTTAAAATAGAAGGGAAAAGCAGGAGATTTCATCTCCCTGAATTTCAGCACTTGACATGGCACTGTACAAAAGCCTCCTTGTGCCTCTGGAGAAGATGAGCTCAGTCAGGTGAGGAAGGCCCCAGGAAGGTGTGCTGGGCAGATACCAGTCCCAGCTGCCCAGCTTGAGCCTGAGTGCAGATTTAGGACAGCAAAAAGAAACCCAAAATTAAAGGAACAGCTGCTGGCAGCTCCAGGAAGGAGCACAGAGGTGCCATTCCCTGTCTCCAGGTGTGGCAGAGCCCCAGCTGATGGATGAGGAAAGGCACTTCCCATCAAGTGTTTTCCTGCTTTTTGCCAGCTCAGGGCAGGAGCAGGAGCATCCCTCTGGGGCCAGAGCTCCTGCTGCTCCTGCATCCCTAAAAGTGGGGGCTGATGGGGGCCAGCTCCAGCCTCATCCTTTTCCCTCCTGGTACAGCCAAGAAAAGCCAGGAAAAGCCCTTTAAAGGGGCACGGAAACCTCCTGCAGAGGAGAGCAGCACCTGCTGCCCCCTCCCCACAGCCAGGCAGGGGCTGTCGCCCCGAGCCAGCCCCGTGCCCCCCGTGCCACCCCCGGGCCGCCGCAGCCCCCGGCGCTCCGTGCCCAGCCTCCCGTCTGGATGCACATTTCTCCAGCTCACTGAGCCAGCCGGGGCTGGGGCAGGGCTGGGAAGTGTTTCATGTGTGCAGAAATGGAAAGGAAATGAATGCTGCTGCTGCTCCTCTCAAGTCTGAGATGGGGGAATGATTTGCCGGGGATTTGTAATAGTTTTGTTTTTTTTTTTTTAATCTGCCTGAATAGGCTTTCTGTGGAGAGAAAAGAGAAAGGCTCTGAGAGCAGAAAATATGGTTATGTCCTAATAGGATAATTTATTAGTAGGGACAGTAAAATTTAAAAAAAGAGAAAAGAAAAAAATAATATTCCCAGGCAGCTCGGAAACGCTGTTGCCATTGTGGGGTCACAAAGCTGTCGGGGCAGGAATTATCCCACACCAACATCCCTTTTATTCCTGCAGAGCAATTCCTGGGGCAGTGTTGAAGCAAGCTGGGCACGGATCCCTCTGCAGAGATCCTCCCGACTGCGAGCCTGTCTCTCCTAAATGCTCTGTAAACATTTATGCAAGCCCACCTGCTCCAGCTCTCCCTGGATAAGCCCTGGGATTTTGCCAGGATGCTGATGGCACCGTGGGCCTCGGGAGCCAAATTTGCTGCTCGTTGTCACACTCGGTGCCCTGCAGCACAGTTGATTTCCTCGCAGTCTGAGGGAGCTTCGGATCCAGCTGAATTCAGGGTCGGAAAAAAACCAGGCTGTCACCTCCTCCCCTGCAAACATCCCTGGAGCTGGGCACGGCTGAGGACCTCGAGTGCCTCTTATTTCTTCTCTCCCAGGGCTGGGTGAGGGATTGCAGGCACAGCCTGGCTCCTGGAGCCAGCACTACCCCAAAGGCTGCCCTGCCAATCCCAGGATCACTGAGGTTGGAAAAGCCCTCCAGGATCACCGAGTCCAGCCTGTGCCCCATCCCCACCTTGTCCCCAGCCCAGAGCTCTGAGTGCCACGTCCAGGCCTTCCTTGGGCACCTCCAGGGATGGGGACTCCAAACCTCCCTGGGCAGCCCCTGCCAGTGTGCTGGGACCTATCCCTGGGGGGATTGGCTCTGGAAATGACCCCTGCCTGGAGCAGGGATCAGGGGGGGCACGGGGAAAGCTGCTGAAGCAGGGGTGGCACAGGGAGGAGGGCAGATGTCTCACTGGGGAAAGTTCTGCCTCCCCAGCAAAGGACCCTGCAAAGCCTCATGTGCTCGCTGTCCTCCAGCTGTGCTCCCTGTCCTCAAATTGTGCTCCCTGGCCCCAAACTGGGCATTTCTGGTGGCTGCCACCTGTGTCCTGTTTTGGTTTCCTGCTGGCTGAGCTGGGAACAGGCTGCAGGACACAGCTCGAAGGACACTGCACGGGCTCCACTGAGCTGCAGCCACAGAAGATGTCCTGCTGTCCTTGTCCCCTGCCTGGGACGCTGCTCTGGGACACAGATAAGGTGCAGTCCTGGTGAAAGGACAAACCCTGCTGTGCCCATCACCCAGCAAACACGGCCTGCCTGGCTCTCCCGAGCTGCACGGGAATGGGGAGCAGAGCAAAGGCTCGGCAGGCCGCCGCTCTCCCTGGAATTCCCTCACTTCCCCCAGGGTATTTTACAGGAGCTGAGCTGTGCCTGGGAGTCCGCCTGCATCTGGGAATGTGCTCAACTCTCCTCTGCATTTCGGGGAAGGAGCAGCAGCCATGGGGAAGGGCAGGAGGCAGCGGGATCCTGCAGCCTGAGGAAGGCATGGCACTGCTCCCCATCCTGCCTCCTCCTTGGACAAACTCGCCAGAGTTGTCACCTTTCCTCCTGAGGCAGGACAGCTGGGAGAGTGGAAGGTGTCCCTGCCCATGGCAGGGGGTGGAATGAGATGGTCTCTCAGGTCCTTTCCAACCCAGGCCATTCTGGAATTCCATGACCCTTTTCCCTGCAGCCAGGACCAGAGGAGGTTTAGCTCTTCTCTTGTGCCACTTTGGGCATGAAGAAGCCCTTGCAAGGTGGGCAATTGTCTCCTCTGGGGCTGTCCCAGGGTGGTCCAACCTGTTGGGGGGATGCCTGGAGAGACCCTCAAAGCCTGCAGGTTCCAGGGAATGCAGGCACAGGCTCCAAGTTGGCCCAGGGCAGGAGGACACGGTGGGAGAACGCAGAGGGAAGGTGGGTTTTGGTTTTATTTCCCTGCTGCCAGACCCTGCAACTTCTGGGTCACTCTGCTCAAAACCTGGTGCCTCCCTCTTCATATGCAATTGAAATGCATCTTCTGAGTTTAGGAGTCCCTCAGGCATGGATTTCTTCCCATGCCATGGAGCAGCTGGAGGGGTGACCCTTCCAGGACGCTCCGGAGCCGAGGGCAGAGCTGTGCTGGGAGAGCTGCTCTGCTCATGGACACAGCAGCTCCTCATTTTCATGGAGCTCTGTGGTCACATCTCCCACTTTTCCAGCAGGTTTGCGTCCCTCTCTGTGCTTGGAAGATTCCACAAGCCTTGGGATAAGCTGCTTTTTCAAGAGGGGCCGCTGTTGCTTTTCCTCTGGTCACCTGAGTCTAGTTTTCCTGAGGAAGATCTCCTGTCCTGCTGCCCTAAAAACCCTCTCATCCCTCAGCTGAGCATGGGAAAGCTCATGGGGTGGGTGCTTTCCTTGGACCTGTGTGGTGCAAGAAGAATCCTGTGGGATGTGGGAGCATTCCGGAGGGAGCTTTTCACCTCTGCCTGGCTCTGGTGGCTGGGGTGGAGAAGGTGTGGATGCAGGGGTGCCACCAAGGGAGGAGCTGCCATTTCCTTTATCCCACATCGAAAGCAAAAGTGACCATTCCCCCCACTTCATTCCTGATGCAGGAAAAGCCTCTCCGATATTAATAAGAATCTAATTTTACATTTATTGTTCCATGAATTAATTACATTGCAAGTAGAGTTACCTTTTACACAGCCATTAAACTTCAGGAAGGGCTCTTTATACCACTCCATGGATAATTTAATTAGCATACTAATGTCTTATTAGCTATAAACCCAAAGCTGGCTTAGAATCACTTAAATTAAAACTCAAAAGCTTTCAGGCACCCTGCAACCCCTCAGCCTGGATGGTGGGCAGAGCATGGGAGTGGGCAGAGTATCCCAGGCAGCTTTCCCAGCTGGTGGGATGTGGCACGGCCTGCCCAGCATCCAGGGGCTGAGATCCCAGGGAGGAGCCCCCAGCTCCACTCCTAATTCTCACCTGAGTCCCTCTGAGCTCTCCTCAGTGTTTGCATTAATTGGGTGAGTCTGGAAGAGCCGTGGGGACCCATTAGGGATGGGCAATTAAAGCCACGCTGGGGGGGTTGGGAGCTGGGCAGGGGCATCTGTGGGGCTTTGAGGGGTCCCAGCCCCAGCCCGGGGGTCCCTGCGGGTGCAGGGCCGGTGCCACCTTCTCCAAAGGTTTCCAGCAAAGGACACCCCAGAGCTGAGGATGGGGTTGCTTCCCAAAACATCCAAAGCCAAGCAGGAGCAGAGGGCATCTGTCCCCTTGGAGAGCGGTGTCCCCTCTGTCCCTCCCCTCCCAGGACCCCCAGGAACCCACCGCAGCTTCAGCGCTGTGCCTGCTCCACAATTTATGCACGGAGCTGGGACGATGTCACCGTGTTTTCCATGACCCCAAACATCTCACTGGCACCGGGCTCAGGCCTGGCACTTCTGAACCGTCTCAAATATCACAGTTTACGTCTTTAAACCCTTTTTAAATGACCCCTTTCTGCCATCCAATCCCTGAGTGTAACTTTTTTTCCCTTTCCCCAGATCTTCTTAGCTAATAAATAGCTTAATTTGGAGGTTTGAAAATTGACTCAGAGGCAAAGTTTAACTAAATTGAAGAGCAAGACTACTGCTCGAGTGTAATAATCTGAAAATAATTGATTAATTTGCATGATCCTTCATAATTGCTTCAATTTACACCCAAGAGGCCACTGTCATCAATAGATGAATAAGACATAATTTTTAAAGTCCCAATAATGCATGGAATGGAATTTAGGAAATTCACTCGTTCCCTGCCCGGCTCAGCCCCACTCCCAGCACATGGCAGGGACAGCGCTCATTGCGGGAGAAATTGGGCTGTGATTTAATTCACTTGTTAAGAATGTAATTACATTCATTATCCTCGGGAAAGAAGAGGATCAAATCCTGCCACGGTGACGCCAACCTTGAGGCGGAGAGATCCCTACGGGAAGAGGACGGCGGCAAGAGTCCAAAGGAAAGAGATCAAAATTCCAACGTTTGGCGTGGATGCTCTTTGAGGAGTGACACCTCCTGCAAGGTGCTCAAGCAGCAGCTCAGCTTTAATTGCAATTAATGGGATTTCAGCAGGACTTGGCACTTCCAAAGGGGCCCTTCGGAGCAGAGGAAGGCGGGAGCCAAGGCAGGTGAAGAGCAGAGTTCAGGAAGGTGTTTGGGCCACACAATGGCCCTTCAAAAAATGGGAATCCAGCCTTCAGGAGGTCAAGAAACAGGGGCAGCAAATCCAGCATGAAAGAGGGGAAACAGGAAGCCGGCGAGGAATAGCAAGGCTTGGGAGGGATGAAAACAAACAATAGATAATTCAAGTCTGGCAGGAACAGGAAAGCCTGCAAAGGAACCAGACAGGTCTGCTGGCTCGCCAGGAGTTAAAGGGAACAATTAAGGAAGATGAGGACACAGCTGAGAAGTGAAATGATTTCATTTCATAAGTTCTCACCTCAGGGGATGTTGGGAAAAATCTGCTCTTGACTTGCTCTTCGCTGGCAATAAAGGTGAGTTGCTATTAAGGATTAAGGTATCAAATGAAGAGGTGCTGGTGCAAATGGGTAATTTAAAAAATATTGAGTAGCTGGGCCTAGATGGGACATTCAGGGGTTTTGAAGAAACCTAATAATGCAGAGGCTGAGCTGCTGGCTGAGCTGAGACAGTGCTCATCCCGCTGGAAAAGCTTGTGTGGGATCAGAGGGCTGGACGGCAGCTGCAATCCTTGTGTCTGTGCAGGGAGACACTGGGAAATCCAGGAACTGCTGCCTGGGTGGGAACCAGAGACATGGGAACTGTGGTCAGTGCATGTTGGAGGGTAAAGGGATCCATCCTTGGGATGCTGAGGGAACACGGGCACAGAGGATCCATCTCACCTTGCATTGCTCCTTGCTAATTCCTTTTGCCCTGTTTCATAGAATCCCAGAATCCCAGAATGGTTTGGGCTAGAAGAGACCTTAAAGCTCATCCCATCCCACCCCCTGCCATGGGCAGGGACACCTCCCACTATCCCCGGCTGCTCCAAGCCACGTCCAGCCTGGCCTTGGACACTTCCAGGGATCCAGGAGCAGCCACAGCTTCTCTGGGCACCCTGTGCCAGGGCCTCCCCACCCTCACAGGGAAAAATTCCTTCCCAATATCCCATCTAACCCTGCCCTCTGGCAGTGGGAAAATATTCCCCCATGTCCTGGCACTCCAACCCTTGTAAGTTGTCTCTCTCCATCTTCCTTGTTGGCTCCTTCAGGTCCTGGAAGGCCACAATGAGGTCAGGGCCTCACCACCCTCACAGGGAAGAATTCCTTCCCAATATCCCATCTAAATCTACACTCCTTCAGCTTAAGGCCCTTCTCCTTTGTCCTGGCACTCCCTGCCCTTGTGAAAACTCCTTGCAGGACTTCAGGGTGTTGGAGATCAGGCGGCAGCAGCTGAGGAGATGTCTCGGGTTGGCACCTTCTGCCCGGCGCTCCTGCGGGAATTTCCCCGGAGGAGAAGGCAGAGCAGCTAAAGTGGAAAGATAGAAAACGTATTGAGGCAGAAAAATTATTCAGATTTGAGGCAGTGTGTTCAACCCTTTGTGCACATCTATTATGGCACGGAACATGGAATGATTCAATTCCCCTCAAGTTCCCTTCCTAAAAGGCAGCTTGTTGTGCCTCCAGTTATCATTTCCTGCCACCCTGACACGGGCCACTAAGGGTGGGGGTCAGGATAGGTGACACCCACATAATCCAGACACCTGGATTACCCCACAGCCAAAGGAGTCATGCCCGAAGATTTCTGGCTCCAGAGGAAGCCCAGATGTCCAGACACACCCAGCCAGGGAGATATTCCAGATCTCAGATTGCTTTACCCTGCACACACCTTTCCAGTTTGTGAGTCTTGCCCGGTGCTGCTGCCGCCGTCCTGACCCTGAATCTGGGGGTTCAGACTTCTGATGAGTTAGGAGAAAGTTTATTTGGTGATAAGACCTCTTACTTTAGAGGTCCTGCACAGCTTTAGTTGCCAGAGTTTCCTGGCTTCCAGGGACCCCTCAGCTGCTGCAGCCCAGCTCTGGTTTGCACCCTGACTTTCATAAGGCACAGCCAGAAACCTTGTTATGAGATCACAGCGCTGGAGAAAGAAAAGGATATTTTCTAAACCCTGGGCATCCCTCGCTCCCCAGCTGTCCTTTGCACTCCTGTGCCATTTCATGTCGAGCTTTCCAGCCCGAGGGCACCGCAGTGATCTCCAGCGAGGCGCTCAGGTATGGAAATGCAAACACGGTGCTTGGGACACCCTCACAGTGATTTGTGGGCTGATAATGCCACAGGGGCCTGAGGAGGGCTGGAACACTTCGGTGACTTTTAAAAATCCCTGTTCAGCTACCCTGGTATTTAGAGGAGAGATAAATTTGGCTGGTGCTGTTCTGCTGGCCGAGGCAGGGAAGGGGAAACGGCTCTTGGGAGTTGTAAAGACTCGGTGCTGATCCCAGACCTGAGGAGCACATGGGCTTCCTGCTACTCCTGCCTCCAGTTCCTTTAGGATTTGTAGCCATGAAGCCTAAAAGAGAGTAAAAATCAAGTGGAAAACAAACTCGGTTTGTGACTCAGCACAGGGTCGGTGGTAGTGAAACCTCACCTTTGGAAAACATCATCCAAGGTGACTCCAAAATCATCAAATCCCAGAATGGGTTGGGTTGGAAGGGATCTGAAAGCTCACCTCATCCCACCCCCTGCCACGGGCAGGGACACCTTCCACTCTCCCAGGTGGCTCCAAGCCCCATCCAACCTGGCCTTGGACACTTCCAGGGATCCAGGGGCAGCCACAGCTTCTCTGGGCAACCTGTGCCAGGGCCTGAATTCCCTCACAGCCAAGAATTCCTTCCTAGGATCTTTCAGAGCATTGCATTGCCCTTAGGTAGCGTTCACCATTCCTGTATTTTTCTTGTTAAATATGTAGTTTATAATATTTCTGTCTTAGTGCTTTACTGGGGCCCATAAATTCCTGATGGAAAGCACTTCCAGCCTACCTGGGATCTTTGGAAAAGCCTGAGAGCAGCAGCAGCACCCAGGAACATCTGCACCCTGACAGCCTGTGAGTTTATCTGGGCAGAGCTGCATCCATGTAGTGCTTCCAATTTAATTTCCACATTTTTCCACAGAAGAAGAAAAATGTCTTACATTTCCTGGGTGACTGCAGGAAGGTTTTACTGTGCCAGGCATCTCTAATCTCCCTGTGCAAGATTTCCTTAGTGGCAGACAGGGAGCAGCAGGCTGGCTAGACAGGGAAAAGTGGATAAAGTCTGGAAATGATGTTTTCTAGAGATGTGGGATTTCATCTCATTCTGTTCACCTTTGATTGAAATCTCGCCATCTACGACCATGAAAGCACTGATGGGTTCGGGGTCTCAGTGAGCTCCAAGTGAGACTCGACCCCAAATCCCTCTCCTCTTCCAGAGAGCCACAAATCGCTGCCCTTCCCTCCTGGACAAATCCCAGCCCTGTGCTGATGGCACGGGGTGGGGGAAGGTTGAGGGATGCTGGATGAGGGGGAAGGGCGGGGTGGAGCTGGATCCATCGGGAGCTGGATCCAAGGACAAAGTGATGCGGACAGGGATGCAGAGGGAGGGGCTGCAAAATTCCAGCACCCCCGACACAGGCACTCCCTGACGGAGCTCAAAACCTTCCTGTCACTCCGTGGAGAGAGCAGTGACATCCAGCGCGTGGCTGCTTCAAGAAACTCCAAGTGGGTTGCCAAAGTTTTCACCCTCCCAGGATCCAACCAGCTTCCAGCTGTCCCCTCTGCAGCAGGGAGCTGCTTCCCTTCAGAGCCGAATGAAGAGTGGAAGGCAGGGGAAAAAAAAAAATCATGAATATTAATTTGAATTCAACTGAATTTCAATTAGGCTGTGTTCAGTCTCCACAAATATTTGAGCAGTGCTACTGCAAATAGGGTGAAAAAGCATATCTGTAACTTTAACACACAAATATTCACAAAAGATAAATTCTGAGCTGCGTGCTCACCATTCACGCTGGCTTGACTCGAATCCCGCAGTCAGGTGCTCTTGTTTCCATGCCCTGCTCGGGTGCCGGGCAGGAGCCAGCAAATGGAACAAATATTCCAATGTAATGAGCCTGGGAGGTGTGGGTGAGAGCAGTAAATCAGGAGCTGGGAATGCCGAGGCAGGTGAGCCGTGCCCCTGGCAGGGAGAGATGCTCTGGCTTCCTGCCGGCCTGAACAGGGCAAGGTCATGGGGCAGGAATGGGCTGGATCCAACAGGGATGAAACTCATGGATGGGGCTGCAGGGGCTGGGGTGGAGCCAGCAGCAAGAAACAACTCGCAGGAACGTTCTGTCATGGAGAGGGAGCAGCACCCAGCCTGCTGTGCATCCCAGCACTCAGCATTCCAGGGTCACTGCTGGAGCATCACTCAGGGAGCATCAGGATCATCCCAGAATCCCAGAGTGGTTTGAGTTGGAAGGGACCTTAAAGTTCATCCAGACCCACCCCCTGCTATGGGCAGGGACACGTCCCACTATCCCAGGTTGCTCCAACCTGGCCTTGGACACTTCCAGGGATCCAGGGGCAGCCACAGCTGCTCTGGACAACCTGTGCCAGGGCCTCCCCACCCTCACAGGGAGGAATTCCTTCCCAATATCCCGTCTGGCCCTGCCCTCTGGCAGTGGGAAGCCATTCCCCCTTGTCCTGTCACTCCAACCCTTGTCCAAAGTCTCTCTCCATCTTTCCTGTAGCTCCTTCAGGCACTGGAAGGCCACAATGAGGTCATCCCGAAGGTTCTGTTCTCCAGGCTGAACAATCCCAATTCTCCCAGCCTTTCCTCATGGGACATAGGGAGGTCCTGCTGCTTTTTCTCTACACTTCCACAGTGTACCCTGGCTGCACATTTCCATGGCAAATTCCAGCCAGAAGAAGGTCTGTGCCACTTTGTGAGGAGCAGAGTCTGGTCAGGACCTAGGGATGGGGAAATGGGAGTATTCCCAAGGGCCCCTCAATAATGGGACCTTCATCCTTGTCCCAGGTGGGCTGGGAGGCCTCACACTGCACGGGTGTTGACAGTTTGGAAGGATTTCAGAAGGAAAAGGGAGAAATCAGGAAGGCACAGGGTTTCCTGCTGCTCCTTGCAAGAGCCCTGGTGATGGAGAGGTGGGGACAGGGAAAAGCCACCCAAGGACCAAGCACTGATTTGTCCCAGCCAGGTGGGAGGTGGGCAAACAATAAATCTTATAAATCTGCTGTACAGGGCTTGTCTGGCTCCCAGATGTTCCCCCAGTCCAGGGCTCTTCCCTGCCACTGATTACACCCAGGGGATATGCAAAGCATGGAGCAACCAGGGATGCTGGCACCTGGATTTTCCTGCCAGGTGGGAAATCCTTTTCCTCGGGGATCTGATTGTGGCGCTGTCTACAGAGAGAGAAGTGCATTTCCCCTGACTTTAGAGGTGTCTGCTGTGCCCTACTCAACTGCTCAGGTTGTTTTTAGGGGAGAAATGGGCACTTCACAGCTGGTCTGTTTGGCCCCGGGTCTGGCATTTCAGATGGGTCACACCCCAGGTCTCAGTGCCTTGTCCCCGAAGGTGAAAGGAGACCAGAGGAGTCGCTCGGGTGGAAACACCTCTAATGAAAAAATTCCCACTCAGAAATCCCCCTCTGTGTCCTTCACCTACCTCTTTTCGCTGTGAATTGGTGCTTTTTCCGTGCACTGCTCAAGGCTTTGGGGCCAGGGATCTTCAAACAAGCGGCAGCTGCCCGGCGGCTCCCGGGGAGTCCCATTGTGAGGCCGGAGAACTGATGGATTGTTCGGTTCCTTGAGAACCCGGTGTTGTTTCTGCCTTTTCACCGCGTGGCTGAAACGCTCCAGCAGCAGAAAGGAACAATAACGACAGCAACTAAAGAGGGGAGAATGGTGAGAAATTAAGGCTGTAGAAGAAATGATTAATTGCGCATTTCCCGAGGCAAACAATAACCGGGGGTGCTGGGAGCTGCGGCGGTTTGGGGGCTGCTGATGCTTGTCCTGACTCCTTCAATAAAATAAATCCTGGGTGTGGGGGATCCCCTTCACGGCACATTGAGCGTGGGGCCCTGATTCTCTGGGAGCCTCAGTGAAGAGCCTTGAGATGCCCATTAAGAAACGGGGCCTAACAGAGCCAGGACTAACAGGGTGTGTGAAAAACTGATGAGTTTTGTTGTCCTGACCCTGCAACCCTACACCTATGAATGGCACATCCTTGCCTCCTCCTCCCTCTTCTTCCTCTCCTCTCCCAACAGCTTGGGGTGGGTTCTGTCATTTCTGTCACACACGCTGATGCTGCCCGTGGAATTCATTTCCATCCCCCCAGCAGACTCAAAAAAAAAAAAAATTGCAATAAGTCAAAGAAATTAAATTTTAAGCTCGCTGTCGAAGGATAATGAATCTGAAAGACGTGATCTTTGGTAAAATTATATTCTTTCAAATGCTTCGATTCGGGCAGTGCTATCTCATAAGGGAAGTACACAAAAAGCTGCAATCAAAATGACCTATACAAAACATAAAGAAGAGTTAATAGGATTGCTCTGAATTCCAAAGGGGGTGGTGCAGAACTGCACAAGTGGGCCTTGCAGTGGGGCATTTATAATCTCCAATTCCATTAACAAATTTTAATATAGTCTTTGAGGGTAGAAAGTGGTCGTTAATAAAACTTTAAATTAAAGCATGCTCGCTGTCGGATTAGATCATTAAAATTGCAGGGTGCTGGCGGCTGACGGGCTCTGCAGGAGAGACAGCACTGCCAAACCCACATGGTCAGGCCCGTGGAATAACTCCAAAGCAAACAGGGAAAAAGGAATAAAACAGTTTTATGTGTGTGAGTTATGATTCGGTATCGGGTCTAACCCGAAGAGAAAAATGTCATCGTGTTTCGTCGGCTCTCTGCCTAATTAGTGATTCCAAGCACTGGGAATGAGGAGTTCGCTCATGGTCATGGAGATGGACCTGCAGGACCAGGGCAGCTTCTAAACTGGTGAGGTTCATTGCCACGGGGCAGGGCAAGGCGGGGAATCTTCTCCTGAAATCCACAGGTAGGGTCAGGGCTGAAAATTCCCAGCGAAGCCAGATCGCTCCATGAGGGTTTCCTCAGCAGCTTGGATTTGCAGAAATGGATGAACCTGGGGATCTGGGCAGCAGCAGGATAAACACACTTCTCTTGGCGACTCAAAAGATTGAGGAATCATCCTGTAAGGAGTCCTGGAAACCAGAATTGACAGCTGAGCGTGCAATATCACCTGAGGTTGTGCAGCAAATGTTTGTGAGGACAGAGATCTATTTATAGGAAACCTGTTGCTTCTCTTTGTGTTTTGCATGTCATGCAAGGCTTGTTCTGCTGTGCCTGACACAAAAATAAACCAATTTTTTCCACCAAAGATGCAACTGGCACAGGCTGCCCAGAGAAGTTGTGGATGTCCCATCTCTGGAAGTGTCCCAGGCCAGGCTGGATGGGGCTTGGAGCAACCTGGGATAGTGGAAGGTGTCCCTGCCCATGGCAGGGGGTGGAATCTGATGGGCTTTAAGGTCTCCTCCAAGCCAAACCATTGTGGGATTCTGTGACTAAAGGTACTGAGGGTGCCTGAGAGCACAAGGGTTCCTGTCTGACCAATGTTCCCAGTCCCCTTTCTTATCAGCCTGAAGAAAAAAGAAATTAAATGTCTCCCAGGAAGTAATTTTGGTGTGTTCTGTGAAATAGCACTTGAGGGAGACACTGGGATTTCCACCTGTTGGGACAGGGAGTGGACAAAAAGCTCATGATGGGTGACAAGCAGTGCTGTTGGGAGGGATGGAGCTACAAGGAGCCAAGGCAAGCACGTTCAGGTTCACAGCAAGCAGCAAATCCATCCCTCGAGCAGCTCCCAGCTCTTCACAGGAATTGCTTGTGAACACATTTGCCTGGCCATGAATTATTCATTGCCTTAAATGATTGGGCAGATGATTTCTGCGAGCACTCCGTGGCCTGTTGGGAGGTTTTTGCTTGTACAAACAGCCGTGCTGGAGGTGTCCGATCGCTGCACACGCAGCTGGACATGAACACTTGTGACATCTTCCCTTCCTCCAAGCTTTTAAGTAAACAAAGTGTGGCCTTCCCGGTGTCAGGGCGGATCTGGGCCCGGGTGGAAAATGAATCCCTCTCTTCAGTCCATGCAAAACATCCTTTTGATGTGCAACCTCACTGGTGAGCGCTGCCTCCACACAAAATCTTCTTTCTTCTTGGAACAGACTCCTCCACACGAGGTGAGTTTTAGGTGTTTTCCACTGGTGGATCATTTCTAACTGTGCCTCTCTGGAAAATGCAAAAAAAAAGAAGAAGAAAGGAAGGAATTAAACAGTGTGTACTGGAGAGCAAGGCATGGGTGAGAGGAAGGGGCATCCCGGGAAGAAATGAGTCCTTTGGAATTCAGCAGGAGTGGCAGCAGGACCCCCCAGAGATGGGGCAGCAGAGGTGGCCTCTCATTGTGCATCATTTCACTGTTCTGAAGCTCCTGCTTTCATCTGTTCCTCTGAGGTTTTGTCTCCTGTAGCACGTTTGTGTTTGAATAATTCTGGTCTTTGTAAAAAAAAAAAATTAATTTTTTTTCTTTTGCCTCACATGCAGGAGAAAAGCAAAGATTTCCTTTGCTGTGCTCCTCAGCTGCCCCTTCCACTTTGGATTAGGTTGGGAATGGCAGCATTTCTGCTTTGTTTTGGGTGACAAAGGCAGAAGAGCATTTGAGTTGCACTCTCTGGGCCTGAAGAGGCCTCATTTTAGGTAAAGTGATCAGAAAATGGGGTAAAATGGTCTGAGTTGGAAGGGATGTGAAAGCTCATCCATTCCCACCCCTGCCATGGGCAGGGACACCTTCCACCATCCCAGGGTGCTCCAAGCCCTGTCCAGCCCGGCCTTGGACACTTCCAGGGATCCAGGGGCAGCCACAGCTGCTCTGGGCACCCTGTGCCAGGGCCTCCCTACCCTCACAGGGAGGAATTCCTTCCCAATATCCCACCTAACCCTGTCCTCTGGCAGTGGGAAGCCATTCCCTGTGTCCTGTCCCTCCATCCCTTGTCCCCAGTCCCTCTCCAGCTCTCCTGGAGCCCCTTTAGGCCCTGGAAGGTGTTAAAAGGTTCTGCTGCATCATTTAAAATCTGCTCCTTTGTACTTTGCTTCCTCATTGCAATGCCAGCAAGAGGGAGTCACCAACTCCCATTTTCTTTCTCCAAAACGCTGGGGACAGACTTCCATGGTCCATCCCAGCTGGAAAACCTCAGTTTGTTCAATTTTTTAGCATCCCTGGGTCATCCTGTTCACATTTTTGTCTTTTCCTGCCGAGTCCTTTATGAGATGCAGGATGAGCCACACACCCAGGATTCAATAAAAAGGTGGACATGGATCTCCCTGCTGGCTTTGGGGACGATTCCTGCACTGTTCTCTCTGTCCCAAGTGAAGCCTAACGTCCTCCTGGCTTTTTGCCAGAGCAGCATTCCCAGGGCACCTTCCCAGGGCTCCATGAACTCTTGGATGAGCAGTGGTAGCTCATTCAGAGCTAATCATTGTCTGTTTAAACTTGGTTGCCACGCTGGATTTTTTTCACCTTCACTGACATTACCTTCCTTGTATTTACACTGAATTTCATCTCCTGTTTTATTGTCAGGAACTCACTCTCCGAAGATCCTCCAGAGCTTTTCACTGTCAGTGTTGGATTTCATGATCCTGAATAATTTTGCCGCGTAGGCAAACACTGTCACTTCATTATTCCCCACTTTTCCGGATCACTGATGAGTGTTCCACGCTGCAGATCCTAGGACAGGCCTCCAAGGGCCCCCCTGGCTGCTTTTGGGCCGACAGGAGTAGCAATCAGTGATCCTTCCCTTGGTGTCCTGTTTTTAACCACTTGGAAATCTTGTACTCCATGAAATCCCAGTGTCTCCAAGTGCCTTTTGTCAAGACTTGGAATGGAGTTTTTGGGAAATGCAATTTAACTGTGGCAGCCAGCTGATCCTTGCCTGGACCAGTGTTGCCACCTTCAGAGAAATGTCATGGATTTATGAGATGTGACTTCCCCTGGAGAAGCCCTTGTGGCTCTTCCCAATATATCCACATCTGTCTGTGCTCCTGTTAATTCCATGGTTTATCAGTGCCTTCCCATTTTCCTGTCACGGAAAGAACACTCCCTGTCTCCAGCTTCTTCTGCCCTTTCTCAAGAAAAATGGTGCCACGTTTTCTGCTGGAGGAAAACAGGAATGTGGAGTGATGTTTTATCCCGTGGCCTCCTGAGGGAGGAGCAGCCCCTCGAGCAGGGTGTGCAGGTGAATCCCTGGAATTCTCCAAAGCCCCAGCTCCACGGACACAGATTTACAGCTTCACATCCCCCCGAGCAGCTCAGGATGCAGGAAGGGCAGGGACAGGATTCCCTCTGAGCAGCCTAAAGGTCCCACTCCAAATGTCTGCTTGGGAAGAGCTGGAAGGGAATGCAGTGACAGCTGAACTGCCACCACCTCCTCAAACCTGACCCTTTGCCCTGAGCAAGACAAGTCCATGGCTGAGGTGACAGGGGTCGTGTCCCTCAGGTTGGAACAGAGAGGTTTGGGTTGGAAATTGGGAAAAAATCTTCAAGGAAAATGTGGTCAGGTGTTGGAAGGCTTCCCAGGGCAGAGGGGGAGTCACCATCCCTGGAGGTGTTCAGAAGATGTGGCTCTTGGGGACAGGGATTGGTGGTGGGATTGGCAGTGCTGGGTTAATCACAGAATCATGGAATGGTTGGGGGTGGAAGGGACATTAAGGATCCTCCAGACCCACCCCTGCCATGGGCAGGGACCCCTTCCCCTGTCCCAGGCTGCGCCAAGCCCTGTCCAACCTGGCCTTGGGCACTTCCAGGGATGGGGCAGCCACAGCTTCTCTGGGCACCCTGTGCCAGGGCCTCCCCATCCTCACAGGGAAGGATTCCTTCCAAACATTTAATCTAAATCTCCTCTTTTTCCATTTGAAGCCATTCCCCTTTGTCCTGTCACTCCAACTTGTAAATTGTCTCTCTCCATCTTCCTTGTCAGCTGCCTTCAGGAACTGAAAGGCTGCAATTAGCGCATTCATTAATTAATGGCTGGGACACCTGGAACACTCCTTTGGATGAGACTTGGAAGAGTTTGGGACGAGATAAGGGAGATCTGGACTTGTCCCTGCAGCTGCCTCTGCTTGTCCTGAGCTCCTGGAGGGGACATCTGAGGCCACCTTGGTGACCCTTTCTCTGGAGTGGTTGGACTGGGATGGTCTGGCCTCAGGACCCTGGAGCAGCCCTGGAGTAATCCTGGCAGAAGAATGTCCCTCTTCCCCTCCTGAATGTCCCTCTTCCCATGTCCCTGCCACATCTCCTGCAGGTTTGAGAGCCCCGCTGGCTCCAGCCGCCATGACCTTCTCCCTCACTATTTACCCATCACAAACTCACTTTCAAATTCCCTTTATAACATTTTCCAGCTTTTTTTCAGCGGCTCCTGTCCATTGGTTGTCATCCCCCTTACATAATCCCTGTCAGCAAACCCACTGCTCCCAGCTGAGCAGCCCCATTAGCTGACCAAGGTTAATTACTTGTGGTTTTTTCCAAAGCCACCACTCTCTAAGTAATGTGGAGTTAAAGTGACATCAGCAGTGACCGACGGAGCTCCCCAGCTCTGCTTTCCCTCTGCTGCCCTTTCCAAGCTCCTGCTCTTTTCCTTTCCTTCAAGCTCTAGGGGGACCCAAGTTTTCCCTTCTTTTTTTCTTTTTTTAGGCTTAGATGCCTTCCCTGGAGTTATCCCACTTTACTGCAGCTTCCCATGTGCTTCCATCCACTACCCAGGCACTGCTGGATAATAGGGCAGGAGACACATCCCTGCCACATCCCTTTGGTGTGCCAGAACTTCCTCCTGCTCCAGCAAGAGGGTCCCAAATCCAGCCAGGTACTGCTGCCTCAGAGAGCTGTGGCCAAATCATGCCTGGTAGGAAAGACTGGGAAAAGAATATTGAATTCTGGAATGGTTTGGGTTGGAAGGGACATTAAAGATCATTTTGTTCTACCCCCTGCCATGGGCAGGGACACCTTCCACTATCCCAGGCTGCTCCAAACCCCATCCAGCCTGGCCTTGGACACTTCCAGGGATCCAGGGGCAGCCACAGCTTCTCTGGGCAACCTGTGCCAGGGCCTCCCCACCCTCAAAGCCAAGAATTCCTTCCCCATTTCTAACCTAACCCTACTCAAGAAGCCACTGTTGCTCCAGTGCCTTATCCCAGCCTGACTTTCCTGGAATGATGAGTCTGGCACATTAAGCACCATTTTTTCCTGCCACTGCTCTACTCTGTTGTATCTGTACTGAGGTTTCTGCCCTCACCCCGAGCCCCTCAGCCACGGGAATAAAGCTTTGCCAGCAGCAGGTTCTTCCCTCACAAAGCCCCAGCTGGGATGGGAGGCACAGGAGAAGGCAGGATGAGAGGCTGCTGTGAGTTTGCAGTGGCTGTCATTGTCTGCTTGACAATTCTGGGTCACTGCAAGTGGTTTCTAAATTGATTTGTCCCCACACAAGCATCAGTGCCCAATTCAGACAAGCCCTGCTCTGCTCTGTGCCTCTCAGGCAAGTGGAACTCTCCACCACGCCGAAGTGGAATTGTGGCATTTTTGTCCAGCTTCTTTTTCCTCTGGCTGACATGGTTTGGGATCTGTTTGGAGCCGTGGAGATTGCTCATGCACCAGAGGAAAAGAGCTGCCTGCCTTTAGCGTGGCTGCGTTGGCTGGAGCTGACTGGGAGGCTCTCCTGCGCTGGTTTGATTTTAAGTGCTACATTAATAAATCAGCCCTGGTGGGGGGAATGATCATTCCCAATCTGTGCCCAGGGACGCTGACTCCTGGGCTGAAGCACCCAGCTGTCCCAGGAGGCTGTGAGATGCCACATTCCCCCTGTGCTCAGCAGATGCTGAAGACATCGAGCTGGCAGGACCGGCCTCGGATCGCGCTCCGCTCCGGCTGAACATCCAGAGCTTCCAGTTATTACAACTCCCGAGGCAGCCTCGGAATGTAAAAGAGGTGCCACGGCTCCTCCTCGGAATAAAGTAGATAAAAAAATCAATGCATTTGAAAGAGAAATAAAAAATAAAGTCTGGTAGCACTAATATTGCTCCTGCCAGGGCCGAGCCTCTCCTGGCAGCCTTGATTAAGGAAAATCTTCCTTGAGAGGGAGATTGGAGACCTCGAACACACATCTATAAAGGTGACCCCTGGGTGATCAGCATAATTACTGGAGCTCCCACCGAGCTTTATCTGTGTGACTTAAAGCAGGAAAAGAAGGACCTGGCGTGGGGTGGTGAATTCAAATCCACCCCGAGAAGTTCCAAAGCCTCTGGGATGCCAGGCAAGGTGTGGATCTGCATTAGCTCAGGTGTCACGCTGGCTCTGCTCCTCCCTCGAAAGACCTACTCCGGGACTTCTTCCCATTGATTTCAGTGCAAACAAGATCAATTGTCTCTTTGGGTTCCTGTGTGGGAATGAGATTATGTTGAATATTAATTTGGCTTGCAATGGGCCCTGACTGTAATTTTCTATCAGCAAAGGAGAATTCGTGTATTTCCATAAATTCAGATACTTCCATCTATTCATTCCACATATTCATAGACATTATCTCAATTCCCAGCTCTAGTTCAAACAAAAGTTAGTTCCTTTTACAAATAAATTATTTTTCACTGTTGATGATATTTCTAATTTTTGTAGGCAAATTTATACATTTGAACAAAGGAGACAAAAAGTATCTTTGATGTAGCAAAGCCTTTCTGAGAGCCGTGCGTAAATTAAAAGAGAAAAGATAGTCTGGAAAATTTAAGGAATGGATGGGAATGATTCCAAGTTACCTTGTACTTAATTGAAGTTCTCAGAAATGTTCTTTTCTTGTTTCCTATATTGGAGCTGTTCCTTGAAGTATGTCTGAATGCCTCCTCAAACTGGCATTTAATCTTTGACTGCATATATTTATTTTTCCCTTGCAGAACTGGAAGGGCCCTTTGTGGAATTTCTCCTTTAGCATCCCTTCACCTTGGTCCCTAATTTTTGGGGGATGTTGCTGGGAGATATGGCAGCACTGTATTGTTCAGAACAGGATTTTCCCCAATTTCTGCTTCTTATTTTTGGGATACTCTCAAGCCAGTACAAGTCTGCCTTGCTCCACTGCTCTCAAATTATCCTACTGCAGATTTCCTTGGGTGTCTTCGCCACAACAGGAAAATTTTGGGTGATTCTGAATGTTTTAAGGCACCTAAGTGCTGCCCAGAGCTTTCATTCCCTGGGGCTGGAGGAGCTGCAGTGCTGGAGTGAGAAGAAGAATTGATCTGGCAGCATCAGGAATTCCTTCATTCCCTGAAAACCCTCTGGCCACCTCTGAACCCAGGATGGGTGAGGCTGGCAGGGCCCCCAGGGGCTCACCTGGTGCCACCTCCCTGCTCCAGCAGGGCCATCCCAGAGCACAGGGCACAGCAGTGTGTCCCGACAGCTCTGGAACAGCCCCAGGGAGGAGACTCCACACCTCTCTGGACAATCTGGGCAGGGCTCGGGCACTGCCCAGCAAAGAAGTTCTGCCTCCTGTGCAGGGGAACTTCCTGGGATCCGTCCCTGCCCGTTCCTCCTGTGCCATTCCAGGCCCCCGGAGCAGAGCCGGGCCCTGCTCTGCCCCTCCCTGCACACAGGGACACCCAGGGGTGAGGGCCCCTCTCAGCGGGGGCTGCTCTGGAGGCTGCACAGCCCCAGCTCCCTCAGCCTTTCCCGGGCAGGGAGAGGCTCCAGGCCCTTCCTCACCTGCGCAGCCTCCGCCGGCCCCGCTCCAGGAGCTCCAGGTCCCTGCTGTGCTGAGGATCCAGAGCTGGGCACGGCCCTGCAGAGGGGCCTCCAGGGCTGGGCACAGGGGTGGGATCCCTCCCTGACCTGCTGGGAATGCTCTTCCTGACCATGGAATCATTGTCAGTGAAGACCTCCAAGATCATCAAGTCCAACCTTTGAGATGCCCAAGTGCCATCTCGACCCATTTTTTGGCCACCACTTCCAGGGATAGTGACTCCACCCCTGCCCTGGGCAGCCCCTTCCAGTGCTTAACCACTCTTCCAGTGAAGAAATTTTCACTAATATCCAACCTGAACCTCCCCTGGTGTTCCAGCATCCAGGCATAGCATCCCTGCGTGCAATTCCTGCTTGCATTGGATATCTTGGATTAAACTGCTTGGACCAGGGATGTGTGCAGCTTCTCATTCTGCCTGTAGTAAAGTAATCAGTGTAGTAGAAGTAATAATACTAATGGGAATGTTGTCCTGGGCAGGATATTAAAATCCATGAGAGCCACAGCTCCCAGGGGAATCTTAAAAAGCCCCATAATGGAGTCACAACAGACAGACCTGCTACGAGTGAGAGAGGCAGGAAGAAAAGGCCCAGACAGTGGGACTTCAGTGCAGGCACTCAAGGAGCCAAGGATGACAAAACTTCCACTCAAAATGGAATAGCAGGAGGTGACTTGGAATTTCTTAAGATTTGTAGGAAAAGAATAGCAGGCGAAGGAGCTGTGGAAGGTGTTGGTGCAGCCAGAGGTGTGCAGGACAAAAAAAAGGAACATTCTGCAAAAGCAGCTCTAAGAAAACCAGTGCAATAGAGCAGGGAGGGGGATGAAATCAATGCCAGCTCAAAGTCCTTGGGGTGCTTTATTCCAAGAGGGAAAAATGGTGTGACTAGGAAAAAGCCCAATGCTTTCAAAACCAAAGGGTTCTTCATAAACAGGATAGAAATGAATGTGTGAAAAATTAAATTTGTTTAAAGAAGAGGTGTGAGGAGCAGGGAAGAGAATTAGCAGTGATTTATTGCCACACTGGCAATTCCCCGGGGAAAGATACGTGCAGTGGAGGAGAATAAACCACTGGGAAAAGTCAAGTGTGGATATTAAAATGTATATGGAGAAAGAAACATGATTTTAGCAACTCTCATAAGTTAGTATGACCTTAGCCACTAGTAAAATAACAGCCAGAGAGAAACAGCCTCTCTCTCCATCCAGCTAAGAGATAATGGAGCAAGAAGCTCCATAAAACATGATTTAAAAACACAATTTAAAGAGAAAAATCAAGGCCGAGTGACTGTCTTTGAAAATAACAATTAAAAGAGATGAATTCATCAAAAAATGCCTAATACTTCTACCCAGGAATGGTGCTGTTTACAGGCAGTGCTCCTGAGCTCAGGAGAACTTCCTGCAGCTGGGAAGGTGCTTGCATCTCCAAGTGTCTGTGGGATCAGAGCACTCACGGTGGTGGGAATGCAGCTCCCGGGATGCGGGACGTGAGCCCAGAGCTCCGGTCTCGGTTTGTGCTGGGCTGGGGGAGAGGAGGTCTGGCTTCTTGAAATTCCCTCAGAGGTGCTCAAAAGAGAAGGAAAAAGTGATAACCATCTGTGTGCATCTAAATGGCACAGACAGGGAAAAGGGGGGATTGTTTGGGGTGCCACCGGGAGACGGAATTGGCGCTGCCGTGACGGGAAACGTTAAAAATCCTGCATGTCAGCAGGGAAAGGGGGGTCTGAGAGAGCATCATAAGCTTCCCCCAGCATCTGGGCTGGGCTGCATGGGCCAGGCTGGCTCTGCAGCCTGGAGACACTGCAAACTCCCTTAAACAAATCATTAGGAAACATTGAGCGGGATTCATTAGGAAATATGGAGTGGGATCTGCTCTTATTCTTGCACAGCGAACGGCTGTGAGAACCTAATTAGTTATTTCAATCAGCCTCCCCAGAGCCAGGCATGTCTGGATTTGCCTTTCTGACTCTGCAACTGGTTACTTCCCTGATTTTGGGCTGGCTGGGATGGGGGGAGCCCCGGGGGGCTGTGACAGCACCGGCACACAGGGGTGCAGGGCAGCGGTGCCACCGAGCCTGGGGGGCAAAGAGTCAGGAGGAGAGAGGGAAAAGCAGAGGTGACAGCAGTGGCGTGAAAAGGAGGGCAGGGGAGAGGCTTCCGAAGGAATAAAGGATACCTGGCTGCAGATTCCTGCAGCTTTTCCACATGAACACCCCGTGCCCAACCCCTTTTCCAGGCTCAGCGTCCCTCACAGGTGGCTCTGCTCCTGTCTCCATCACCCCCAGGCTTGGACAGCTCGAGTGCTATTATTTCCAGTTGTGTGCATGCAGAAATCATGGAAAATCCCACCCTGGCCACGCTCAGGGCTTCACAGAGGTGCTCTGGTTTGTGTCAGGGGGTCAGACTTGGCTCTTGGACATTCTGAGACCAAACCGGCCCAGGAGTCTCCCTGCTCCCAGAAGCAGCTGGACACTCACAGCTCCAACCATGCCTCTGTAACTAGGGCAATTTTGCACTTTTTGGGTCTTATTTCAGCCCCCTCTTCTGGGGACAGAGGTCTGTGGATTTAAAACCAGCTCTGGACACGCACAGAGACGTGACCATGTGTGCAGGACATGGAGCACGTGGGACAGGGAGGGATTTAGGCCGGGTTTATGCTGCCTGTGGCGGGACAGGTGATGCCTGCTGGTACAAAGTTTGCACAGGGGAGGGTCAGGGTGGACACCAGGAGGAATTTCTGCATGGAAAGGGTGGTCAGGCACTGGCAGGGGCTGCCCAGTGTTGTGATGGAGTCCCCATCCCTGGAGGTGTCCAAGGAAGGACTGGAGGTGGTACTCAGGTGACAAGGTGGGGATCGGGCACAGCTCGGACTCGATGGCCTTGGAGGTTTTTCCAGCCTCAGTGATTCTGGGATTCTGTGATTCTGTGATCTTTATCCATATGGAAAGGATGGAACGGGCCAGGAGACAGTCTTTAGCAGGGTGGTAACATCCCATCTCTGAGCTGGAGGGACCGTCCCAGCACACAGATGCCACGACAGCTGTCACGGTCCCAGCAGTGACACCGACCCCAGTGACACCGAATCCAGAGCCAGGACTGTCCTTGCACCGTGCCCGTGGCAGGGACAGCAGCACCAGCCCATCCCTGTGTGCAACAGGGAGGGGCTGGGAGGGAGAGCCTGGGGAAGCCTCATCCCAGGGAACTGCTGAATGACAGCCTTGGGCCAGCTTTGCCCATGGGATCCCCAAATCCCTGTTTTTTCATGCAAAACATGTGCCTGCAGCAGCACATCCCTTCAGCCTCTTCCCGGAGCACTACATCAGGAGCAGTTTGTAAGGAGATGATGAATGAGCTGACTGGGAGCAAGGCTGGGATGATTTTAAGCTGTTTAGCACCCCGTGAGGTTTTCCAAGAGCTTTGGGCTGTGCTGAGCTCTCCCTGTGTGGTGGAGAAGTTCCTCTCCATGGATGGCCAGGCAGGTCCTGAAATGGGAGCTCTGCAGCTCTGGGATGGTGGGTTTGGAGCTCTGGGATGGTGGGTTTGGAGCTCAGGAGATGGTCCCAGCAGCCTGTCCCCCCAGTGCTTCCATCACTGGTTCTGTCTCCACCCATCCCAAAAGGGCCACACGACCCAGACACTTTTCCTGATACAACTGAGCCAGTAATGCAGGACAAGGAAGAAAACGAACAGCCTGTCACAAGCATGAACTTTTGGGGGGCTTCCAGGATTTTCCCAGCTTTCTGCTCTGCATAAAGTGTCCGTGAGCAGTGCTGAGGAGCCCCAGCCGTGTCCTTGCCACCACATCCCACGTGCGTGGGCTGGCAAAGGGGAATGTGGCCACCAGGGAGGATTCCAGGGATGCCTGGTGTCTCAGCACCATCGGGAGCTTGCAGGGGTGGGTGCAAAGGCTCCTTCAGGCCAGCCCACCAGTCTGGAGCTGGCTGGGGTCACTGGGAGCAGCCAGGCACACAGGGGAGCCCTGGGAGCTGCAGCCATGCTCTGTGGATGGATTTCTTTTCTTAAATTATGCTTTAATTTCCTCTCCTTCTGGTACCAATGCCTGTGTTTTAATGAGCTTGCTCCCCTAGCATTTCAAACAAGGCTGATCCCTGGTGCTCCCTGTTTGCAATTCCCAGTGGCTCCCAAGCAAGAATTGTGCTGTTTAATTTTGCCAGGCTTCCAGTTTACACTGAAGCATTAAGAAAAAAACAGAGGCGAAAGGACCATATTTCTCCCGGCCTATTGATAGAGCGTGATAGGTATTAAATTCTATAATTCTTTCACTGGCCTTTAAGCAGCCTTGGTGTTAATATTTAATGATGAAAGATGCTGGTAATCAGCCCTGTATCCCAAGTGTCTGGATGCTTTATGATCTTGCCTTTGGGAGCCTAATTGTGAACCCAGCCTGCCAGAGCTCCCCACCCCAACTTAATAAACTTTGCCATTCCTGCCCAGCACATCATCTGTCTCCAGGCAGGATCCAGCACGGGGAGGACCAGGTAGCACCAGGAGGAAGGATGGGGCAGGGAGTGGTGGTGAGGGTGGGCAGGGAGGCTGGGGAGGCAGGGATGAGCGGGCAGAGCTCCTGGGGAAGGCACAGCCCAGCTCAGGGCGGGTGACCCGGCACTGCCTGGGGCGCAGGAGGCTGCAGGGTGCACCAACAGCAAATACAGCATCGTCCGTGTCCTCCCCAAAACAGCCAGGCCCGGGGGCTGCGTCTGCCAGCCACCTTCCTGGTGGGATGCTTCCTTCACCCTCCGCCTGCCGCTGGTGTCCCTCTCATCCCGGGCAGTCTGAGCTCCTGGATAAAGCCAGGCGCTTCCTGCTGGACTCGCAGCTCCATCTCCTCCAGGTTCGCAGCGTATCCCGCGGTTTGCCGGCTCCGGCGAGCCCTGCCCAGCCAGGTGATGCTGCCGGGTGATGCTTCACCGGGCTGGCACGGCCTGGGGCACAGGCAGGGAGGGGAGCTGCTGCCGGCTGTTAACAGCACTCAGCCCTTACACGCGGCTGCTCCGCTCCCTGTGCGAACACAGCCCCTCAGCTGCTGCCCTGGGAGCGGCAGCGGCCACCCCAAACCAGCTGTCGGGAAACTGAGGCACACACACCCCCCCCTGCAGCAGAGGTGGCCCCCGGAAACGCCACCCGTCTGCCACAGCCCCCCCCGCGGGTCACACTGCGCCCTGCACGCAGCCCTGGGCTCTTGCCAGCCACCACCAGGCTGGTCCTTCCCTACTGGTACCAGCACAGGGGAGCTCCCCAGAGCACTGGGAGCACTGTGGGAAGAGCAGTGATGGATTCACCTGGAGATCCTTTACTCCCGTTTAAGAGATGCAGTGAGTTTTCTCTTATTTTGTTTTATCTCTGCCTGCCCGGGGTTGCTGTGTGTAATGAGATGAGTAAGGAACCTTGCAGGCTGATTTTGTTATATGGCCCTGGCAGAGGCTGGGAGCAAATCTTCCCTCCAGAGCACGACCCCGGGGAAAGCCTGGCAGGGAGACCAAAGAGAAATGTGATCCTGGAGCAAGGAAACATGGAATTCATTAGTGGGAGGGCTCACATACAGCAGCTGCAGACACACACTGGCCAAGAGGAGCTTCCCCAGGAGGTGTCAGTGGGGGACCAGGAGCCTCTCCAGCTCACCCAGGTCACTCCATGTATCCCATTCCCCTTTTTCCAGTGTTGTTTAGTCTCACATCCCCCATGAGAGAGCCCCAGCTGAGTTCCCCCTCTGACAGGCAGTGTTTTACCCTTGCAAAAAGAGGTAGGAGTGTCACAGAATCCAGGGAACACCCTTGCCTTCCCAGGCAGCACACTGGCACTCCTTTTGCTCTTCATGCACCAGGGAGTCATGGAGCAGGACTGGGTCCCCGGAGCTGGGAGCACTGGGAGGCCCCAGCAGAGAGCTGCTGTGCAGGGACGGCACACATCCCTGAAAACTGCTCACATCCATGGAAAACTGCACCCCTAGGCAGCCCCAGCTGCCCTGGAGCCCAGGGATTTGTTTGGTGATGGCAGCAGGCTTTTTGTTGTCTGGTGTATGGAGGTACCAGAGCTCCTGGGCATGGGACAGAGGAGTCAACTTCCCTCTGATGTGAGGGTCAGAGCTCCTTTAATCCCCTGCTCTGCTGCCCAGGCTGAGCTCCCCAGGGTGAGGACTCAGAGGATTTGGCATCTGGGTCCATCCCAGAGCTCCTTTCATGCCAGTTTTGTGAGCCACAGCCCACCCAGAGCCCCTTCCAGGCTGGGGAGCTGCCTTTGGGTGACGCTTCTTCCCTGCAGTGTCCCCACGTCCGAGCTCCCACCGGCTTCCAGCACCTGCAGGGGCCAGGAGAATCATTTCCAAGTGCTGGAAAGCCACCAAATTCCTGCCCAGGCAGCCAGGTTTGAACAAAAGGGTGGAAGAAATGCTGTGTGACAGAGCCAGCTCCCGGGAGGGTGGGTCCTGCTGGAGATGAACCTGTGCTGCTGTGATGGCATGGGCAGCTCCCAGCTCCTGCTTCCCAGCAGGATGAGAAATGGGAGAGCACCGAGCCAGAGGCTGGGGGAAGTAGATAAGGCTTCCAGGTGCTGATGTGCAGCAGAGCTGCCTGTCTGCCGTGTCCACAAGGCTGGGATGCGGCACAGTCCGGTCCCGCTCCCCTGGCAGGCCTCAGCACAGCCTGTCCCTGCAGAACCAGAGCCCTGCCTGGCCCTGCGGCCACCTGGAGCCTCACCTCGGTCCTCAGGTGCCCTTGGTGGGGTCCATGATCCTGCAGATTCCTGCATGGCTGGTGCCAGGCCCTCCATCCCACGGGCACCTCGCTGTCACCCAGCCCTTGGCATCTTCTGGGCGGCAAAGCTGGGAAGGGGCTGGAGCAGCAGGAGCAGCGGAGGGAGCTGGGAAAGGGGCTCAGCCTGGCGCAAAGGAGGCTCAGGGGGGCCCTTCTGGCTCTGCGCAAGGCCCGGACGGGGGGGGCCAGTCGGGGGGGGTGGGGCTCTGCTCACAGGGAACAGGAATAGGAGGAGAGGGAACGGCCTCAGGCTGTGCCAGGGGAGGGGCAGGTTGGACAGCAGGAGGAATTTCTCCATGGAAAGGGAGGTCAGGCCTTGGCAGGGGCTGCCCAGGGAGGTGTTGGAGTCCCCATCCCTGGAGGTGTCCAAGGAATTCCTGGACGTGGCACTCAGAGCTCTGGGCTGGGGACAAGATGGGGATTGGGCACAGGTGGGATTCGATGGCTTTGGGGCTCTTTTCCAACCTCACTGATCCTAAAATTCTATCTCTCCATGACCACCCCACACCCAAAATGTACCTTTCACCTTCTTTTGTCCATCAGCCTTTGTCCCTGGCCCCCCACCACTGTCCCCAGCACTGGAGATCACACAGGTCCCTCTCAGGCACCAGCAGCATCCCAGTGCCCCCAGGGAAAAACCCCCAACAAACCACAGCAGGGATCAGACCTCACTGTGGATCTTTGACTTCTCCCTGCTCTTTCCACCTCGGAATATCAGAGGCAAAGCCAGGTTTCCAGCGTGGTGCAGGGAGGCACAGTGTAAACAAAGTAATGAGTTTAGTGCCAGTGAGAATAGCCCGAGCTATTCCATCTCTCTTCCCAAAATGAGAGAATCCTTCTGATACAATTTACTGACATCATTAGCAGGGCTTCCGGCGCTGCTGCCGAGCCTCCCCCCGCCACTGCCTCAGATTTTAAGCTCTCAGGCTTAAAATGTTATTGTTTTAATCTTTACATAGTGAGAACATTTTAGAATTGGGAGCGAGGTTTGTCTGGGGGGTTGCCTTGAAATGCTCATTTTCACCTAAAGGGATGGAGACGCTGAAGTATAACAATGACAAATTAACTTTCATCACCAGCAGCCATTTCAGGAAAATCTTCAGCTTCTGGGCTTTATTTTTTTGTTACAAGACTGTTTCCTGTACTTCCTGAGGGGAGCCAGGCTGCTCCAGCCATTTTGGGCAGTGCCAAAGTGACCCAGTAACCTTTAGCTGAGAGTGGCAAAAAGATTGAGCTAATAAAAAAAACCCCACAGACTTAGAGGTTAGAATTTTGCATCTGGAAATACAAAATTTCTGCCTCAAATTGGGTGAGTCTGCAGTTTTTAATGAGTTTAAAAACTGCAAAGTGCCTGGTTTGGGGTAACAGCTGGAGGAACTGGAGAAGCAAGTGGTGCCAGGATGTTTTGGAGTCCGTCATCCAGTCTATTTTCTGTGGAGGCACAGGATCTGAGTATTCCTGATGGAATATGCAATGAATATCTGGAGTAATGCATGAGGAATCCAGTTGGCACTCCAGCTGCTGGCCTGCACAGTGCCACTGCTCCAAAACTGCTGGAAAAGCTGGTCCTGGAACTGCTGCAGAACCACAGAATTATGAAGTTGAAAGAGCCCTCAGGAGGTCCCCAGTTCTGCTTTCTGCTCCAAGCAGGGCCGGCTTCAAGCCCAACTCAGTGCTCAGGGCACTGCTGCTGGACTTGGAAGGATGCAGATCTTGAAGGATGAAGGATGAACGTCTTGAAGGATGAAGATGCCTCCACTTTTTTGGGTGGTCGGCCTAGTGCTTGACCTGCCTCATAAGGAAGAGCCTTTCCTCACGTTTGGATGGTGCTTCCCCTGTGTTTGTGCCTGTTGCCTCCTGAACTTTGGTGTGAGCTTCCAGAGGAGCCTTTCTCCACCTTCTCGATTCTCCACAGGGTTTTTTCCCATGGTTCTCCAGGGCTGCATTTTATTTCTGCTCCTGCAACAAGATCTGCTCAGTTGCTGCTTGAGCTGTGGAAGAGCAGAAGTCATTAAAGAGAAAATTTCCAGAGAAATCATCTTCCCTCTTCTGTTGCCATGCTGGAGGAATCCCAAACTGTGACACCAAACAGGCGGAGCACCAGTTGCTCCAGGAACACACAAGTTTCCTGCTTGTCTTAAAGGAGAGATTTGACCCTCCACTGTCGGGATTCCCCACTCCCATCTCTGCAGCTGCCCCTGGAGGTCCCTGCCTCGCTGCCCCTGCAGGCAGAGCCCCTGCATTCCCCGCCCTGCGAGGGGCTGGTGCTCCTCACCATCCCCTTCCTCCCTCCGGCACAACACCGAGCCCAGGTTTGCATTCCCGTTCCTTAGGAACTGCTAACTCCCATGGACCTGGTTCTTTTCCAGCCAAACCTGTCAGGCCTTATTTGTATGCCCCTCCTGTCCTGCTCAGAGCCTCTGCCTGTTCCTGGCTCCTAATTAAAAAGCTGCATCTGTCCCACAGAGCCTGGGAGCAATTTCCAGGTCCACAGTTTCAGATTCCTGCTCGAGCAGGACTTGTGCACACACATCCACCTCCATCTGTTCCCACACTGCTTCCCACTCCATCCACAGCTCCCTTATTTGTCCAGGCAGGAGCTGGGGGATGTTGGGGCAGGTGAAAGTGCTGGTGGTGGGTAAACCATCAGCCCAAAGGTGCTGTTTGGATGTAGGGAATTCACCGTCCCTCAGGAAGGACCATCCTGAGCAGTTTCCAGGCCAAATCATCAGATCAGTGCCAGGTCTTCCTGAGGAGAGCCAAGAGTGTTTATCTTTGACCTGGAGGAGAGTGCACAGTCTGGAGAGATAAGAATTAAAGAGGATACAAAGCCCAGCAGGAAGACAAATGTGACCAGGGCAGCGTGAATCACTTGGAGGCTGAATTTGTTCCAGGAGCCTGAATTTTGGAACAATGCAATGAAGAGCCACACTTCCAGGAACAAAGATATCCACACAAGGTGAGACTGCTGAATGTGGATTAGGAAAGTGTAGTGGGAGCAGGTGGGAACCTTCTGAACCTGAAGTTCATGAAGAAAAGAACTTCCCAGTTATCTGGGGCCGTGCATCGCTTCAAAAACAGCACTGGTGTGCTCAGTGTCCTCTTCCAGGGTCACACTGGATGAAAACATGGGAAGAACCCAAGGAAGAGGGATAAAAATTAGTGACATTTAAAAAAGAAACCAACCCAGACACCTTGGTTTAGAAAGCAAGGCTTAATGAAAAGCACTTTGAATCATTGCTTGGCACAAGTCTGGGAGGCCCCAGCAGAAGAGAATTTATTTGAGACTAGAGAGCTCTTTAATCTGGCGATCAAAGGTGTAACAAGATGTGGTGGCTGGAAGCTGAAATTAGACAAATTCAACCTGAAAAGAAGACACATTCCAACAGGGAAGAGAATTAGTCATAAACAACCCATGGAGGAGGTGGTTGATTATTCCTCACTTGGAGTTTTCCCTTGAAATTGAATGTTTTTTTGAAAAGAGCTGCCCTAACGCAGACAGAAGTTGTAGGTTTGGCATGGGAGTGAGCTGGTGAGAGCCTCTGGCCATGGTGATGAGGGAGGACAGAGCTCCTGGCCTCAGCACCACTAATCCCTGGAATCCTGCACGGGGACTTTGGCTCACCCCGATCTCCAGGATGTGCAGGGCCACAGGGCCACGTCTGGCTGCAGCTGAGTTACCTTGAGGTGTTTGCAGGTTACTCCACTGCTTGGAACAGCTCTGCATCCAGTCCCCCAACTCCAGGAATGGCTGTGTCATCTGGACACATCTCCTGCTTCTCCTTTTTTCAAGGATTTCACCCTCCTTCTTCGCCTTTACCCCTGGCACAAGCCCACCCACACCAAAGCAGAGTTAATCCAGGCAAATCCCCTCCTTGGAGGAGACTCATCCCAGTGAGAGGCAGGGATGCCAGAGGCAGCAGCAGGGCAGAGAGCAGTGACCCCACAGCGGGGCCTGTGCCTCCTGTGTGGCTGGTTTGGGCTGCTGGCCAGAGGCCGGCTGGCTCCCAGGGCAGCAGAGGGACAAAGCCACCCTGCCTGGGGCTCACAGAGGCGACTCAGGGGCACAGCAGCACCTCCCCCTGTGCTTGGCACAGACCAGACGAGGGGGTGCAGGCTCTGCTGACCTTCCTGGTTTCAGGACTGGGTGTATTTTCATTTGCATAATCCAGCAGAGCAAACAGCACGGTCAGAGGAGAGGGAAGGAGGGGCAGAACCAGGAAAACACAAACAGATTTACCAAAATCGTGAGCAGCTCTCCGAGCAGGCAGGAGCTGCCACCTGGGCTCCTGAAGGGCACAGCCTGGAGGTGAAAGGGAGGGAAGAGAGCGGGAGAAAAGCAGCACCACCTCCTTAGGATGAGACATGGCAGCTCTTCCCAGCTGGGAAGGGTTGTCAGTCCTAGGATTGTGTCCTGGGCTGCTCGGTGTGGGTGGCTGTGGGATGAGGCTGAGCTCCAGGGAGGGTGTGGGATGTGGAGAGGGGATGGAGCTGGTCAGAGAGCTGGGAATGTGCCGGGCAGCCTGGCCCGGTGCTTCACCAGCACATCCCTCCCCTCTTCTCCTGCTGCCCTGGCTCCAGAAGGTGCTCCAAGCACACCCAGGGAGCAGCAGGGAGATGAAGACTGAAACAACACATCTGCAAGCAGGGAGCAGGGTGGAGGAGAGGCCAGGAACTCAGCACACGTTGTTGGAATCCCAGGGTGCATTTTTTAAAGGAGATTTTGCGAGTAAATTTGTTTTAATTAAATGGCGTTGAACAAACCCAAACACCAGGTTTCACTGCGAGTTTCACGTGACAATTCATTCCACCCCAGAGCCGTTTTTCCAGGCTTTGTGTCAGAAAGAGACCTGACAAAAAGCCTGGCTTTGGCCTGTGGGGTGTATTTTCCTTTGTCTCAGCTTGGGGAGCAAACTGGGAATAAAGGATGGCTGCACAAAGCTCTCCCCACAAGCAAAGCGAGGCAGGAGAGGTAGACACTGCTTTGAGCAGGGATTCAATCCTTGGAATGTGCTCCTTCCCGGGGAACCGGAGCCAGCCCGAGCTGAGGTGCCTATTAAGGTGTATGTTTTATAAGGGAGACGGTTTTAATGGGGTTGAGTGGATCTAAGAGTCTCCACTGTGTCATAAATTCCTGAGACAAGCTTTTGGTGTCATATTGCTCCTTGTGATAATGAAGGGGATTTGAATAGGATGTAATGGAGTTGGGAGCTAAGATATGGCAGCAATTTATCCCGGGAATCTGCGGCGGCGCTGGGGAAAATGAAAGCTTTTTTAGATATAGATACAGATGGATTGGAAATGGACTTGCTTCTCACACAGGAGGCTCCTTTATCAGCAATAATATCAGGACAAATCCTGCTCTGCACTTGGCACTGCCTCTAATTGCGTGAACAGAGCAGTTGGGAGTGGTGCTGCTCCCAGCCTGGAGCTCCTCACCAGCACAGCCCCTGGCACAGGGAGAAGGGTGCCAGCTGCTCTAGGTGTGAATGTTGTCAGAAATGGCATTTCAGAAGCACAGGGAACAGATCCACTCACAGCTCCTTCCACAGCAAACGCAGCTCTTTGCCGTGCAGCTCCCTGTTCCCAGCTGGGAGCGTGGGGCGGGATGCAGCAGGGGAGGAAAGGCAAAACCTCAGGGGAATAAGGAAAAGGCTCAGTCCTCAGGGACTGCGTCTTGGCTGGGACACTGACAGGACCAGGGGGGACAGTTTTAAACTAAAAGAGGAGGGATTTGGATTGGATGTTAGGGAGAAGTTCTTTAACGCCCTGCCATGGGCAGGGACACCTCCCACTCTCCCAGGGTGCTCCAAGCCCCGTCCAACTTGGCCTTGGACACTTCCAGGGATTCAGAGGCAGCCACAGCTTCCCTGGGCACCCTGTGCCAGGGCCGCCCCACTCTCACAGGGAGGAATTTCTTCCCAATATCCCATCTAAATCTCTCCTCTTTTACTCAAAAACAATTGCCCCTTGTCCTATCACTATCTTCCTACATAAAAAGTCATGGGGAATAATTTTTTCCTAATATCCAGTCTAAACTTGCTCTCTGCCAGTGAAGCCATTCACCCTTGTCCTGGCCCTTGTAAATGGTCTCTCTCCATCTTTCTTTTAGTCCCTGGAAGGCCACAATCAGGTCACCCTGGAGCCTTCCTCAGGCTGAGCAATCCCAATCCTCCCAGCCTTTCCTCGCGGAAGATGTGCTCCATCCCTCTGATCACAAGTGGGACTGGACCCTGGGAAAATTTCGGGGCCAAAGCCAACCCTGGAGGTGCTGCTGTGCCCTGAGCTCATGGGCACTGACCACAGACCCCACAAACGAGAGCTCCACGCCCTGCAGGGACTCCCCAGTGCTGGAGGGAAAATCCTCCTGGATTTCTGGAAAAAGCTTTCCCCGGCACAAACCCTTGCCCAGTGTTCCTCTTGCACTGCCCCTCATCTCAGGTGCAACAGAATTGACCTCCTGCCAGTTTTGGGAGGTAGAAAAGGTTTGCCTGCAGGATTTGGGCTGTGCCCCAGGTAGGAGGGGGAGCAGCCACTTCTGTTCTGTCACTGCCTGTGGGGTTTCTTCAGTGTCAGCACTCAGGGATGTAAATGCTGCAGACATCAGGTTATTCAGAATTTGGCTCGTTCTCTTTTGATCTCATATTTGTGTCTTTTCCAGGGCTCTGGATGTGTTTACGCACCGCCCCCCCCCCTCATTTCTTTCTTCCTTTCTCCTTATAACTCTAAACATCCCTTTTAGCTTCTAAAGATAGGGCAATGTTGTGCTAAGGAAAAAAGTAATTTTGCAATTTGACCTAAAAATGGGCATGTTTGGAGTTCAGTCGGTTCTTGGAATGCAGCTTCGGAATTAGGCACAACTTCCAAAAGTCCAAATCTGGACTTTTGGCTGTGCAGAGGGGTAGGGAACCCAGGAACACTGGCACTGGGGCTCGGTCTGGGGTCCAGGAGCAAGCAGGAGGGGTGGGGTGGAGGTGGGATGTGCTTGTGATGGCTTTGATGGCTTTAAGGAGTGTCATGGCAACAGTGTGGGCTGGATAATTAATATTGCACACGGAATTACAGCGCAGGCACAGCAGGCAGTGCTTCAAACACACAAAATGCCCCTCTGTGGGAGCCTGCTCTCCCAGCTGGGTGTGGACTGCAGTATTTTGGGATCACAGAGCCATGGGAAAGGTCAGGGCACCTATATCCAGTGCTCCAGCTGATCCTATTTGCAGCACAGGGTTTGGCTTGTGGACACGAGCCTGGGGAAGGGAGCAGGGCACTGCTGGATGCAGTGGGGGCTGAGCTCCCAGCCAGCAGCAGGAAAAGTGGGATGTCAGAGCACACAAACCCTCTGGGATGCGTCCTGCAGGTGAGGGCACGTGCAGGTGATGGAAGCAAGCCTGATGTGACGTTTTTGTGCCTTGCTGTGACAGCAGGTCTCTAGGAAGGGAGAGACTCGGGGGTGGCAGGATGGGAACATCCTGAAGAACCCCTCCAGCAAGGGTTCATTCCCACAGTGGTCCCTGTAGGAGTTTGACTCCGTTCTTGCAGACCAAATCCATGAGCAGGGGCAGGGGCACCACTCCTGCACTGCTCCAGGCTGAACAATCGCAGCTCTCCCAGCCTTTCCTCCCAGCAGAGCTGCTCCATCCCGCTGACCATCCTGATGCCCCCTCTGGACGCTCTCCAGCAGCTCCAGGTCCTTCCGGTGCTGGGCCCAGGGCTGGGGGCAGCTCTGCAGGTGGGGGCTCACCTGAGGGGGCAGAGGGGCAGAATCCCCCCTCCCCTGCTGCCCACACTGGGGGCTCAGCCCAGGGCAGGGGGGATCAGGGTCAGGGCATGTCCAGCTCTCACCCACCAGCACCCCCAGGTCCTTCTCCCAGGGCTGCTCCATCTGCTCATCCCCAGCCTGGATGGATCCCGGGGGTTGCCCCGATCCCGGTGCAGCTCCAGCACTGGGTCCCTGTTGCCCCCTCGCTCCCAGCCAGCCCATCCTGCCCTCGGAGCCTCCCTCCAGCTGAAGGCTCCCAGTTTCTCTGGAGCAAGCAGCGCTTTCAATCCCTTCCCAAACGGCAGCAGGGAAGTGTTGGATTCCCTCCCTTGGGCCCAGCCGGAGCCTTTGAGCGAAGGCAGAACACAAAATTCCCGGAGTGAAGTGGGAACAAACAGCTCCGCTGTTCATTAGCGCCGGGTGGGTGTTGGTCTGCGCCGGGAAGTAACCCAGGAGTGCTGTGGGGAGCTGTTAGCTTGGATAACTGTGTCCTGTTGGAATGGGAGCGCCGGGAAGGAGGAACGGTGGTGGTGTAATTGCAGTGCCGTAATGAGGAGCTGGGGAGTGGGGCTGATAAGCAGGTAGATAACAGACTAATGAGCAGGATGGCTGCAGTCTGTCAAAGGAGCAACTGAGCAATCTGCAGGTATTGCACTGGGAGGAAGTGTGGACCAGGAAACAGCCAAATAAAGCTTGGGAAAGATGTATAGGATGAACAGAGCACTTAATGCTGATAATAATTGGAGCTTGAGGGTGTGCTTAGTATATGAATAAAGTAATTAACCAATTAAAAATGCACCAGAGACGCATGATGGAAAATGATAACCAACAGGAAAATGACTGATGCCCTGCACGGGGAGCTGGAACATTCAGTGTGTGCTGTGAGGGAAATGTCTGGGCTCCCCAGACCCCGGCACGTGGACACCCACTGGGTGCTCTTTGATCACCGGGCTCGCTGTTGTGCTTGCCACCTGCTGTGCTGCCTGGGTGATAAATTGCCCGGAATTAATTCAACCCCCCTGTTCGCGAGGAGCAGACTCTGGGAAATGTGTGGAATCCACACGGGCTGGCTCGGAAATGGCCGAGCATGTGGCAGAGCCCTGCGGGGCATCTGCTGTCCAGGGAGAGGGGATTCCTGAAAGGAGGAGCAGCCAGCACCGTGTGGCACGTGGAGGAGTCCCCAGATGAGCCTGGGGATTCATTTGGCGATGCATGATTGAGTTATCCTTTGTTGGGGTCTTTTTTTACGACCACAGCCAGCATCACCGCAAAGGTGAAGTTTTCACTGACTTGCAGTGCCTTGTTTTGAATTCTCCAGCGGGGTGATCTGCACCCCTTGAGTTTGTGTTTCTGGTTGTACGGCCGTAATTCCCTTTCTTTTCCAGATCCAACCCACTGGGAATGCAGCTGCTGTGGTGTGGAGTCAGCCAGGGCTTATCCTGCAGGCTGTAGGACCCTCCATTTGTTGTCAAACTGGGAAAATCTTAGGAAAAAAGGTGAGTCCTTGTGGGAAAGAAAGTGGATGCCAGCCTGGAGAACCGCGTATTATCCCTGTCCCTGCTACAGCTGTCCCATCTGAGAGCCAGGACGTCCTGAGCACTGGGTATTTCTGAGGTGTTCCTCTTCTCCCAGCATCTGGCTCCTGGGATTGCTGAAGGCTGAGTGGTTGTGCCACAACTGCAGTCACCAGGAGCATCAGAGCCTTCCTTATAAAAATTTGCCCACAAAAAAAAAAGAAAAACAAAGAAAAAACTCCCACAAATAACACGAAAGAAAAACAAAACAGGGACCAGGTGTTTCAAACTGGGTATCTCAAGCTAATGGATCTATTTAATCTTCATAAAGGCCTTCATGATGCAGAATCCTGTGCAAATGAGTTCCTGAACGTCCATGAGGCACTTGCATCCCAGAGTGATGGGATTCAGAGGACAGCAGAAGAGGGCATTCCTGTTTCTAGGCTGGCTGCAGCCTGGGACAGCAGGCAGTAAATAAAGCAGTGGCTGCATGGCAGAAAATGAGGAGAACACAGAACTGGGAGGCAGGGGCTCACCTGGCGAGCTGCACCCGTGCAGGGAGCGGGGCTTTGAGCTGCTCTGGAACTCCCCTGCTCCTTATGGGCTTTGCTCCATATTTAGGGTGTCCTTGCCTTGAGGGCCAGCAGCCAAATCCTAATTGATCCCATGCCATGAGTGGGTAGGCCAGGGACAAGCCTCATATCCCTGCAGGGCATCACTGGGAATGTGGGGGTGTCCAAGGATCACCAGCTGAGGGATGCTTGGCCTGTCTGGAGCCCCCGCCCCCACTGGAGCTCTCAGGGTTTTTTTGCAGAAAAGGGGAGTTCTGAGCAGAGGACAGAGAGGCTGTGGCTTCTCCAGGAACTCCTAAAGCAGTTGTGGGTCACCCAGGAGCTCCAGTTCTGCTTCCTTGTGTCCCATCTCACAGACTGCTTGAAATGTCTCAGTAAACACAATAAATGTGCATTACGCTGCTGTAAAAGATCAACAGATCCTTTCTCCCAGGGCTTTGAATCACTGGCAAGGTGCAGTCCCTGCTTCCCGTTGGATCTGAGCCTCTCTGGAGCTGCTGGGGCTGAGCTGCAGACCCTGTATCCCAGCAGTTGGCACGCACAGAGAGCAAACCTGCCCACAAAGCCCCAGCACCTGCCTGGAGAGCAAGGAACAGCCAGGCTGCCATGGCTGCATCCCCAGGGGAATTGAGGGAAACATCCCTTTATTTTCCTTCTTAACCTCTTCCTTCTGTTCTTTCACCCAGCATCTCACTGTACCTCCCTTCACCTCTTTCCCTCTTCCCCTTCCTTCTCCATGGAGATGACAAAATTAGAGACTCCAGGCTGTTTATCTGTTCCAAGCCCCTGAGCCTTCTCCCAGTATGACTCGAAGGATTGAATCATTTTTAGGAGTTTATTTCCAATGGCTGATTAATCAGCTTTCCCTCTGCCCAGTGGGGCCTGTGGGGTGACATCACCACGCAGGACAGGAAGGACCCTAAAAGGACACTCCACATCAGCTAAAGAGTGGGATTCTCCTTGATTAAATGCTGGAAGTACATCTGCCACTCCAGAAAAAACCACTTCCCTGCCCTGCCAGTGAATGAGTTTGGTCCCTGGAATAAATGAGCCTAAGCCCTGGGCTGGAAATCCACAGCTGCTGAGCGTGCTGCAGACATTCAGCCCCACTGTCTACTGCAGCACGGGAAGCTCTGGGACGCTCCAGCGCCAGGCACCGTGTGAGCACTTGTGCAAACTGGAATAAAACAGCCCCTTCCTGCAAGCAGCCACGAGCAGCCTTAATGGAATTTGGATCCTGGCAGAGGGGAAGTCTGCCCGACCCCCTCATTTTCCCTGCCTTGAATGAGTTTGAGATCTGTGTTATTGAAAAGGGAAAAAAAAAAAACCGAAAAGGAAAAGCCGAGTCAAAGAGAAGAGTTTTGCGTTTACATCCTGATTCAGAAAATTGCTTGAGAACACACTTCACTTTAAACCTCTCGTTAGAGCTGAGCATTCACTCTGGTGCTTTGTTTTATAGGGATTGAGGGCCTGATCCAAGGGAAAAAGAAGTGGTACTGGAAGAAAGATTGCATTTCTCACACAAAAAAAGGTCTTTTTCAAATTCTTATTCAGTTGCCCTAAGGAGGGCAGGAAGATACCTCTACCCCCTTTAGCTGATGCTAAAATGTCGTTTTTCCTTTAGAAATCCCAAAAGCCCCTTATCCCTGCAGAGCTGAGTGCCTCACACTGCCCCAGGGCAGTGCTGGGGGATCCAGCAGGATCGGGACATCCTTTGGGTCCCCTCTGGGGCCTGTCCAGCAGCCCCACAAACTGTTCCCCTGATGGTGATGGATGCAGGGAGTCGGGATCCTCCCTGGCATTCCCATTGGGAAGCAGAGGGACAGTGCTGGGGGCATCCACTGCAGTTCCAGGCTGCGGCTCCATGGATCATGTGGGATCACACACCCGCACTGTTAACGTGAACTACGGCCATAAACGTTCCTGCAAAGGGTAAGGAGCTCCGAAAGGCTCCCGAGCGTTTTGTGGGATCCCTGTGCCCCTGCACAGGCTTCCCCTGGCCCGGCTCAGCTGCGGGGTGGCAAGACAGGCACATCAGCCACATCCCCGTGCTCCCAGACAGCTCCCGGAGAGCTGCAGCTCAGCCTGTCCCTGTGAACCAACCCACAGCCACGCTCCTGTCCCGTTTTCCATCCCTTGCCTGCCGCATTCGGCTGACTTAGCACAAGGAACGCGCACGGAAGGGACCCGTGCCGGGGTGCGCCTTGTCTGGCATGTCCTGGGGCAACCTCCTGCTCCCTGCAGGCAGAATTCCTGACCCTTCTCCTCCTCTGCCCTTCCCAAGGGAAGACCAGGTCCTCAGCATCTCCCACTGCAGCTGCATCCCACCCACGGGCACCGTGTCCAAGAGGTTCCCACGGCGGCCAGCTCTGGGAGGAGGAACAGATTAAAAATCTCCATTGTGAAAAAATGTCAATATTTACATTCTCCAAGTTAAGTTGTGCTTTTTCCGACTTTCTCCCAGAAGTGCCTGTTAGAGTGTTTTGAAAAGACACGGACCTAAGAGCAACACAACCAGCGACTGACAGAATTAATAAAAGAGAGGCTGGGACTTAAGAAAATAAGATGATATTAACAAGATAATTATCTCTCATCAAATTAGTCCAGAGGGAGCCGAGCCAAGCTCCACTCAGTAGCCTGGAAGGAAAGGAACTGGCAGGGGAAGCTATTTGTATAACAACAATAGGAACACTCTGCCCTTCTCTAGGAAAGGGCTGGGAGCTGCGAGACACCACTGTGATAAGCACTTTAGAAATGCAGATAGAGGGAACCTTTTGTCTGAGGAGCTGGGAGCACTTTCCAGTGAAGCAGCGCCTGCTGAGGGAGGCTGGGTTGTGGGGAAGGACCTGGGAAAGGACCTGGGAAAGGACCTGGGCTCCCGGAGCGGCTGTGCCACGAGGGATGTGCCATCAGCAGTGCCCCCCATCCGCCCTCACCCACCTTCCCCCTGCTCTCTGCTCCTTCCTTCTCTTTTTCCCTCTGCTCACTGAACCCCACCGAATTCGTCTCTATCCTGCGCCTCTCTGGATTTAACCCGGATTTATCCTCGCTGGAGAGCTCGCATGGATCCCATCTCCTTTTTTATCTCTCCCTTTTAACTAAACCAAACGAGTGGGTAGCGAACCCCACGTTAACACGCCCTGGCTGATCAGGGACGTGCCGGGGGAGATTTGGGAAAAGCTCCCCCGGGAAATAGGGCAGCGGGAGCGTGTCCGGCCACACCGTGTGCTCTGCTCCGAGCTGCTCCCCCTCCTCCCAGCAGCACAGGCAGCCTGGAAGGAAGGGGCAAATCCCAGGAGGCAGCTCAGAGCGTTTTGTATTCCAACATCCAAACAGTTCCCAGTATTGAACCCTAAATGGGTCCTCCCCCGGCGGAAATCCCTGCCCGGAGCATCCCCCTCTCGCCACCAAACAAGCTCGAGGAGTTGATAAACGCTCGGTTCCCTCCGTGCTCTCAGGCTTTCCAAACAAAGGCGTGTGTTTGTAATTACTGGGCTGCATTTGGGGCATTTTAAGTCGCTTGTTTTCGTTCTTTGTTGCTGTTTGTGTGGCAGCAGTTTCTCTCCAAACACCGAGCACCTCGAGGCTTTTGGTGTGCTCGGTTTCGTAACCTCCCTCAAAGCAACTGAGCTTTCCCTGCTCCCCTAGATGGCAACTTAAGACAAGTATTTATCCATCGGGAGTGGCTGTCTCAGGGAGCACCGGCTGGGCAGAGAGGCGTGGGAGTCGGAGCAGAGGATGGGCTGAATTTTGATTAACACAGCCCGGTGCTGTCGGGAACCAGACAAACGCCAGGCTGGGTGAAACCTTCTGTGAGGGTTTCTCATCACCTCCCTCTCCAAGTGGAGTCTCTGCCCCTTTTGCTGCACTGGAAATGTCACGGAGCCACAAAGCCAATTAATGGCTTTGTTGTGTTTAAACAGGGACTGGGAAATCACAGAATCACGGAATCCCAGACCGGGTCAGGCTGGAAGGGCCCCCAGGGGCTCACCTGGTGCCACCTCCCTGCTCCAGCGGGGCCATCCCAGAGCACAGGGCACAGCAGTGTGTCCAGACAGCTCTGGAACAGCCCCAGGGAGGAGACTCCACACCTCTCTGGACAATCTGGGCAGGGCTCGGGCACTGCCCAGCAAAGAAGCTCTGCCTCCTGTGCAGGGGGAACTTCTGGGCATTGGTTCCTGTCCAATGCAGGATGCTTCCAAGATCCAGACCTGGGATGTGCTCCTGCCCTGCATCTCCAAAGGTGCCCCCACACCCCAGCCTTGGCTCCTGCAGGCAGTGGGAGGTGTGAGGTGTCCCCGTGTCCCATGGCATGTCCCATGGCTTGTCCCATCAGGCTTTTGAGCTGCTGGAAAAGCCTCCCCTTGTTCTGCCCACCAGTCCCTTCCTCTCCTGGCCTTCTCTGAGGATCCTGCAGGATGAGTTGTGGGCCTCCACCTTTGGAGCAACTACCCTGAAATGTCTTGAAAATGGGGCACAGCCAGTTTTTCCAGGTAGACCCTGGATTTACAGAGCAACAGCCTCGAGGCAACCGTTAAAATGCTTAAAATAAGGTTTGTGCAGGTCCTCGCTGAAAATTCAGGGATCAGAGGGATCCTTGCACTCACTGAGCAGCAGGAAAGGTGACAGGTTCTGGGCAGCCACCTCCATGGGGACACACGGGCGTGGTGGTGGGCACAGTGCAGCTGTGCTGCCCTGCCAGATGTTGCTGAGATCAGAAAAGCAGCCCCAGCTCAAGATCTCAGTTCCCGGGTGCCCAGCACTGGCCACCCTGGCTTGGAGCCACCACCTGAGAGCAGGGCACCCTGTGGCTGTGCCACCGGCTCTGGTGGCCACAACCGCTGCTGCCGAGCCCAGCAGAGCGTCCTGGTAAATAAATGTGTGTTGTGGAGTGAATGAATGAGTGAACGAGTGAATGAAGACTTTTGGCTTCTCCTGGCTGTGGAGGAAGCCGTGCTCTCCCCATGCGCCAGCCTGCTGAGGGCTGCCAAGTGCAAAGCCATCCGAAAAAAAAAAAAATAGGGAAAACGAGTCAGTGAGCTAGAAAATGCCTGGGCTGTTGTGTGAAATTCCTCTGCACCAGCCCTGTCACTCCTCCTCAGCCTTGCACCCAGCTCTGCCTTTGATGGGCATCTCTGGCCGTAATTAAAGGTGACAGAGTGCTGGGAAAACAATAGGGTGGGGCTCTTGGAGTGGCACCCCAGCCACCTCCCCGGCCCCGCTGTCCCTTTGCTCCGGCTCCTGGAGAGCTGCCAGCCACTTGCCCCCGAGATCACAGCCAGGGCAAGAGGCAAAATGTTTGGTGCCACTTCCAATTAGTAAATTATTTTATCTTCTGGTTCTCAGCTCCAAATCCGTTATGGCGGCTGGGAAATGCCTCCCGTGGCTCACTAGATGGATGCACAGGATATTTTTTTGATTTGAAGGAGGGAGGAAGCATCCTGCTCCTAACCCATGGAGTGCTCCAATCCGTTCCCTGGGTGGGCTGTAGCCCCCAGCCCCGTTGGGATCCCGGGAAACCTGCGTGCCAGGGGTTTGTGTGTTAGCGCTACGTGTGGGTAATGATCCCGTGCCACAGGAACTGCTCCTGGCTCCCCGCCGAGAAATCCAACCTGACACGGGAAGCCCACCCTGGGGGAGCCCCCCAGAGCTCTGGGAGACACATCCTGGCCCTGTCCAGTGGGAGCACAGCCTGGCACTGTGCCTGGGCTCTGCATCTCCCGAAGGGAAGGGGGATAACCCCATGGCACTGGGCCCCGGGACCTCCCCTTCGGAGCCCTCAGCAGCACCCGCCCAGCCCGCAGAAAAAGGGAGCACGAACAAATTCCAGAGAGTAAAGGGATTGTTTATCCAGAGGTTTTGCTGTGCAGGATGAGGAGATGGATGTGCGGATGGGCAGGGAGCAGGGCTGGGCCCGCCTTTGGAGCTGCCGCTGCCTGGGGGGTTCAGGTGGTCTTGGCCTCCCTTTGCCAGCCCCGCACTGTCCCAGCTGCCTCCAGGCAGTGCTGAGCTCCACTCTCCTGTCATTGCAAACACTCCCCATCAAAATCCGAATATTCCAGCTCCCAGGACCACCAGAGCTCCCACCCCATGTGCCACACCCAGATCCAGGAGTGCCAAGGGCCTGCCTTGGTGCAAATCTCAGTTGCCAGAGCCTGGAGAGCAAATGCCTTAGGAAAAATCCGAAAAGGAAGGATTGAGGCTATTTCCTGGCTGATAAAGAAAGTTGCTGAAGGTCCTGGAGCACATTCCAGGTTCGTGCCAGAGTCCTGGCACCTTGGAGAGGCTGCTTGAGACCCGTCAGGGGCCCAGAGCCAGGAGTGCTCCCGGGAGTCGTGCAGAGGCACCAGGATCCCTGGAGCAGAGACAAGACTCTGCACAGAACCTTCAACACATTGAAATGAGTGGCAAAGATAAAAGAAGAGAGATAAGCGATAAGAACTCACATATGACAGTAACACAATCTTCACAGCTGCCGCAGACGAGCAGGAAAAATAGCCATATTCAAACAGCCGGAGTATTATCTGGGAAAACAAGAAGTAATTAGTCTGTCAGGAGATAACTCTCACTTTCCTTGCCTCACTTCGGTTGCAAAGGAAGTTTGGGTGACCTGCAAGTGGCATCTCCACACAAAATGAGGCTGAGAGAGTTATGGATGCTGTGTTGGAACTGTGTTCTCTCCAATTCCTGATGTGACTTGATCTGTGCGAGGCCAGGAGGTGTTGCAGCACAAACTGTTTAACACTGGAGAAGGCAAGCACCTCTCTGGAAAGTCTGGAGCCAAACCAGCTCCCTCAGCCTGGGCTAATTTTGCATCACTGGGTCTTATCACCACCAGTGTTTGCTGGTCATCGCCTTCCCCGTGAACAGGACCAGAGGCAGGAAGGTTCTACATTCCCTGGAAGTCTCGGGGGTTATTCCCCGATCAAAGATATCTGTGCATTGTTTTCTGCTGTCTGAGGCACGCCCTGACCACGGCAGGGTTCAGCACTGTCCTATCTGCCCCTTCATCTCTCCTTAGGAGCCTGCTCCTGGGAATAGCAAGGGTGCATCCTGCTCTTGCCTTGGACACCAGCCGGGAAGTGCTGAGGAAGGGGTTCTTTTATCAACAGGGCAAGCCAGCAGTTACAGCTTCCCTGGTTGTAGCCCGCAGCAGTGACAAGGAAGCTCCTGTTTGAAGCCTTCTCAAGCCACAGATCCCACGTGTGTCTTTGTGTTCCATTCCCTGATGGATCTGGTAATTTAGGGAACCACCTCCGGGGCTCGCCTGTGCAGGGCCACAAAGCCCTGCCACCCCCTGTGCCACACGTGAGGAGGAGCACTCTGCAGGAGAGGGGCCTGCACGGTTAGTGCCACTGCTCCGGCATTCCATTTGATGTCCCTGGCTCTTCCTCACCACTTAACAGGTAAAACCCACTCCCGGGTCATCCTTCGGCTCACTTTTGCTCTCATTTGCTCAGCTCCTTCCATTTCATGTCCCCGAGCGCTTCCGTGTCTCTCCTCTGCCGCGCTCCTGCTGCTCGCGAGAGCTTTGGAGATCAGAGCGCCGGGAATGCACGGCCCGCTCGGGATGTGAGTGCTGCACGGATCGACACCGGGGCAGAGCAGGGCTTTTTTCATCACCCACACCCGGGAATACAACCTTGGCCCGACCTCTGCTGCTGCAGAACCCGCTGGAGGAGCCTCCTCCACTGTTCCTTTGAGGGCGAATAATGAGGAGCACCACGACCTGCTCTTAGTCATTTCTTCTTGATCCAGCACTGGCAGCCTGGGGAGTGGTTTGGGAGGTCCTGGACCCAACCCTGTGGCCCATCCAGTCGGGAACGACACGCCAGGGTGAGATGAAAAGCGTCGCAGTGTCTAAAGAGGCAAAGCACAGCCCTGCCGCTGCGCAGTCATCGCACTCCACTGTCTCCTAATGTTTGGCTTTGAAATGCTAATGTCCTTTTAAAGTAGGTAATTTTCATGTAACTTCTACCTAGAGGACTCAAAGAAGGTGTTTATTACAATCCTGCCTGTCCTGGGGCACAGCTAATGAATTACAGAGCCTTTCCATGAGCAAAATCCAGCCCGGCTCCTCCCGCTGCCCATCCCGTGCTCCTCCTTGCCCTTTGGGCCGGCGTCCTGGCACACGGCAGAGCTGGCACGACTCCTCCGTGCCAGCCACCGCTGCCCTGGCGTGTCGGGATGCCAGCGTGGGGACCGGGACAGGAGGAGCAGGAGCAGCCCGGGGATGGGCTCCGGGAGGAGTGGGAGCGCTCCCTGCCCCGCAGCCAGGGGGATTTCGCTGGGCTGCGCCTCCTGCGAGCCAACAGCCCTGCCACAAGTCCCAGGATCTGTGGTGCCGTGGATGTTTCCTTTTCTTTCATCACAAAGCAGGATTTGCATGGTGGATGGCTTGGAAAACGGGGCGGAGCAGCGTCGGCGGCTCATCCCGGCCCTGCCCCGAGTGAGCCCCTCGGTTTGCACAGAACAGCCTCTCCTGCCGTGCGGGTGCCCTCCAAAAGCACATCCCCCGCGTGTTCAGCAAGCAGCTCCCACCAGAGCATTCCCAGCAAGCCCAGGTGACCCAGGGAATATTTCAGCGGGTGTTCTAAAAGCAAGCTACCCTCCAGCAGCCTCATCTGGATGTTGTTTTTCCTGGGGTGTTGGACACGCCGGGAATGTGTCAGAGCCAGGCCTCGGAGAAGGACGGGTGATGTTTGTCCGTGAGCACCTGGAGCCAGAGTGTCTGGTGGCTGCTCAGCAGGTCCTTTAGTCACCCCAGAGGCTTGGGAAGGAGCTTTGGGAGCCGGGGTGGAGCAGGGCTCGGTCGGGCTCGGCTGGTTCGGGAGGCACCGGCGAGGCTCGGGACATGCAAAGAGGCACCCGCGGGCTCCGTGGGGGATCAAAAAGATGGGGAAAATGAGCGCTGTGAAGGTGACGTCCTGCGAGCACCCTGCTTTGAAGAGGCGCTCCCGAAACGAGGAGAGCCGGGCGGCTCCTCCGCAGCGGGCACGGCGGCTCGGGAAGGAGCACGCGGATGTGCTTTTGGTGGAGCTGAGCTTTGCATGCTCAGCCCAGCCGTGCCCGGAGAATCCCACGGCGTTTCCCATCCCGTGCATTGCAGGGAGAAGCGCAGGGATGTGGGCTGGGGCTGCCCTCCCCTCCCGGAGCAGAGCCCATCCCTGCCCTGCGTCCCCGGAGAGCTTTCTGGATGACTTGGCTCCTTGTCCCGTTAATAATGGAAAGCGGGGCTGCCTGAATCCCGTGTTCTGGTGTGAATTATGTGCACAAAATACAATTTGCTTTGCTAATGGTATTTTGCCATTTTGGTGCTGGGGAACTTTTCAGAAATCATTACCATGCACTCGGCTCTTTATATTTTCTTCTCTCTTCTGAGGCAATTTGTCAGAAGGGATTTTTTGACAATTTCACTGAACCATGCTTGAGAGCACGTTAACCCCTCCAGAGCTTTCTCCTCTCCTCTCCTTTCCGTTGGATTTGTTCCTGCTGCCTTAGTGAGGGGCAGTGGGGAGCTGGAAGGATCAGTGGATGCACGGGCAACTCTCTGCTCATGGGGCTCCACACTCAAAATCCTCCTTGACATCCCCTGCTCATCCAAATCCTCAGTCCGCCAGATAATGAGGTTCTCTCCATTCCCCAGGGACACCTAAACAACGGGATAATTGCAGCAATGCTGTTAGGGATGTCTCCAAAAGCACTGAACTGTGGAGCATCCCTGAGCTGCCAGCACTTCCCACGTAGGGACTGGGATCCTCAGCACCTGTTGCCTCCCAGCTCCTTGAGGAGGTTGGATACGGAGAGCTCCCAAGTTTTCATCTCCAAAAAAACTCTTATGCACCATGCACGTGCCTCTTCTCAAGGGATTTTTAGATGTGTGAATTCCAGGGTGGAATTAGACTTTCAGAGAGCTGAAATAGGAAATGTTTAAGGGCTATCCCAGTCGCCCTGGTTTTCCTGACAGCCTTTCACTCCTTTGCGCCCTCCAGTTGCTGGGTAATTCCCGTTGCTGGGGAGCAGACTTGGAAACCTCTATCAGCCTCAGGCACATTCAGGGGCTTTGCTGCTCCATGGAGGCAAAGACTGTTTCCTTTGGGAACACCGGGGCCACTCCCTGATGCTGAGGGGTCTGGTGGGGATGGAGGTGGCCAGCGAGTGAAGGGCTGCTGGAAGCCCTCTGGAGCCAAACCCATCCATCTGTGGGATGTTGGACCTGGCCTCTGGAGAGCAGGGCAGCTGGGAATGCTGGTGCCCTGTGTGCCTGGAGCATTGGAGGGAAGTGGGATTTCACTGGCATTACTTTGCCTGGAAATTCATATAATCATGGAACGGTTTGGGTTGGAAGGGACCTGAAAGATCACCTCCTCCCCCTAATTAAGTGGCTGTCTTAACAAACCCTTCTCACCCACTGCATGCTGCTGAGGGTGTTTGTCCAGAGCTGGGGCTCCTGCAGCCATGCTGCTCCTCTTTGGGAAGAGCTTGGATTGTGCCCACACCTCCTCCTGTGTGCTGAGAGTGTGCTGCAAGGAAATGTGTTAGGAATCTTCCCGGGGCCCTGTCCTACATCTGCAGGAGCTGCATTCCAAACAAGAATTCCCTCCCAGCACACACGGACACTAAAACCCACACACGCTGCCAAATTTATTTGCATCCATATTTCCATTGTCAAATTCTGCAAGCTAAGCAGCAGGGCCTGGACAGGTTTGGAATGACAAGGGAACATCCCCAGGAGGATGAGGATCCTGCAGCAGGCAGGGGTTGGCAGGGAGAACATCCAACCTCAGAGCTGCTCCATCTGTGACTGGATTTAGGGAACGGACACCTGAGCAGGGCTCCAGCCACTGTGTCATGGCCACGGGTCAGGTTGGAAAAAATTCCTCCCTGTGAGGGTGGGGAGGCCCTGGCACAGGTTGCCCAGAGAAGCTGTGGCTGCCCCTGGATCCCTGGAAGTGTCCAAGGCCAGGCTGGACGGGGCTTGGAGCAGCCTGGGATAGTGGGAGGTGTCCCTGCCCGTGGCAGGGGGTGGAATGAGCTGAGCTTCAAGGTCCCTTCCAATCCAAACCATTCCATGATTCCATGATTCTTGAAGTTCCCAGCTGTCTGCAGCATCCCTTTTTCTCCTCAGCAGAAAGCTCTACCATGCCTTACCCCACCTCTCCCGTGCCAGTCTGCTCAGGGCTCCTCCGAGATGAAAGCAACCCTTTGTTATTCCTCATTATTCCAAGGATTTCTGTCACCGAGCAAGCTTATTTTCAAATGAGAAACAAATGAGGTTAGTTTGGGTATTGATTGCTGAAGTCTTCCCGTTGAGCAATGTTTATCATCTCCAGTGGGTGCTGCCAGGCTCGAGGTCTGTTAATTGTCTCGATGATTCCTGCCCTGCTGGGAGCTGGACTGAGCTGAGCTGGGGTGGGGGTTCCCCACTGCCTCCGCTGTTTGTCCTTGAAACCCAGTGTCCTGCCATGTGTAATTGCTAATGGATGCACCCCAGCCACCACCTCCAGGGTGGGTTAATTGCCTGGATTTCTGCTGAGCTGAACACACTCCACTTACCTGAAGATGCTCCGTCTTTATTTTACACTCTCCTGTCCCGATTAGCTTTTATTGGATCAAGTGTCCTTCTCATTTGTGCACTCCAGAATCTCACCATGGCTGGAGATTTAGCCCTTGAGAGTCCCTGTGGCACCTCAGGAGGTGCAGGACTGCAGAGTGATGGTGATGCTCCCGATGGAATGTCAGATAAGCTGCCGGCAGCATCCCAGAATCCGCAGCCTCCTCATCCTGCAGCACCGTCCCGCCGGTTTCCCATTACAAATTCATCAGTTAACCTCTCTGTGGTCACACTCCTTTTAGGAAAAGCAGGCCCCAGCACACGGATTTCAATTTGTAACCCTACCAGAGCAGTTTGCTGCTGCTGCAGACGCGGAGCTGGGCAGTGAAATGAGCTGGGAAAGCTCTCACTCCATGAAAGCATCTGAATATCTGGAATGTCACTTTGCTACAGCATCACTTTCTGAAGTGAACTAAATCCCTGCCATGTCAGCTCTTGGAGGACAAATCCTGCGTTTCCCCGTGAATTCATTGCTTTGAGATGGTTGATGTTGGTTTTTCATCACAGGCTGTGGTCTCTTGAACACATCAGCCCCACGTGTGATCCCCCCCATGAAAAGCCTTGTGTGGTTTGTGACCCTGATGGGTTGAGCTGTCCCCAGGGCCTTGGGGACATTGGGAATTTGTCCCTGTGCACTGTGCACCCGGCTTGTTGAAAGATTCACCCAAATTAATCAATCAGTCATTAATCCATCCATTAAAAGAGCTCAAACACAGTTAAAGGCCAACTGTCTCTTCAAATCCTAAGTGAAATAAGTTGGTTTGAACCCTTGGAAAATCACCTGGACTATGGGAACTTATGAAGCTGGTCAGCACTAGATTTCCCATGCAGCTCATAACACCAAAAATATTGATTTTTTTTTTAACTTAAAAAGGCAAAATAATTTAAAATGTGCTAAACCTTTAGAAGTTCAAAGAGCAACCCCTGCTGTTCCTGAAGCCAGAGCTTTACACCCCAAACCAGAAGTGGGGGAGCTGCTGTCAGAGTCACCCATGCAGGTGAGGCTTTACTGCAGGTGTCCCTCTGTCCCTTCTGCCCAGAGGACACCAGGCTCCCGGCTGGCTCCAAATTCTCAGCAATCTTCTGACCCATTTCCATGTGTTTTTGGGTCAGTCCGTGTCTCGCTTCTGCCGCCACAACACAAGTGCCATGGGCGGGAGTAGGACGCGGAGATTCCGCTTTTTTGCTGCAAACCACAGAGTCCGATTTTCACACTGCAGAGACATCCTCAGAACAGTCCCCACAGCCTCCTGCAGAGCTGACGGGATGTTCCTGGGAACCAGGCTGCAGATATTCCTTGGCACGCAGGGTTGGGAGGAGGGCTAAGAGACTCTCTGTGTCTGCAGCTCCCGTTTCCCTAATGCCAACGATGGCTCCTCTGCCTCCAGCTTCTCCTGCCTCTTTAATTCCTCCTTCCTTCCTAGATGTCTTCTCAATCCCTTCCTTTTTCATCTCTTGTGTCACTTAACTTGGATCCCTCCTTACTGCTCCTCCTTTAAACCTGCTGCCCCTTGCTGCCCACTTTTCCAGCCTGCTCCATCTGCTCATCCCCAGGTGTCACCTGAAAGAGGAGCCCCCCCTCCCAGCATTCCTCTCCTTCCACCTGCAGGAAGCTCCTCCATTCCCACAGGGATTCGCAGCCCACTGGCCTCTCCAGGCAGCTGCTCCCAGCCCCTCTGACCCCCCGCACAACTCCGGCTGCTGAGCTGCACAGTCAGGCGTTTGTCACTTGACATCTTGATTGCTGTCACTTGTGTGATCCTGAGAGCTGCTCCCAGCCACGTCCCACTCCGTCGGGTTTCTGTTGCATCCTTCCCGACCCACTAGTGCAGGGATAATCACATCAGCGAGCTCGGGAAGGGACGGACTGGGAGCAGAGGTTCCTCTGGCCAGGCAGCAGCCAGGAGTGAGTGATGAAGTGAGAATGGGAGTAACTGGGGTGATCCCCCCTCTGCCCGTCCCAGGTTTCCCGTGCTGATGGCTGAGAGCTGTGGGCAGAGCTGCTCTCCGTGGGTCTCCGAGCACATCCGGTGGCAATGAGCTCCTCCACGTGACAATGAACCTCAGGGGAAGGTTCTTCCTTTTGTTTGTCTTAAATGAGTTGCAGGATAATTTCATTTTGTTCGTACATAATGAGAAGTCGTGAATAATCACTCAGTAATCACTTTCCCTATGCTAGTCATGGCTTTGCAAAACTCTAATCACATCCCTCTTCACTCATCTCTGTTCAAGGCCACAGCTCTTATTATTTAGTTCCATACGAGAGAATGTCTTTTCTTCCAGCTGGGAATGATGTTCCCCCGCTCCTTGCTGCTCCCACAGGCACTGCACCCTCAGCACCCACCCAGTGCCTCCTCCCTGTCACCCCAGGTCTGTCACCAACCACCCTGGAGATGTCACCAGTTCAGCTGGGCTCTGTTCTGGGGTGAAGCCTCCAGTTCCTTGTTGGGAGAGTCAAAGCAGAGCCCACACCGCTGGCTCGTGTCCGTGCCCAGGGAGAGATCCTAGAAATCACAGAGTTGGAAGGAACCTTAAAGCTCATCTCGTTCCACGCCTGCCATGGGCAGGGACACCTTCCACTGTCCCAGGCTGCTCCAAGCTCCTTCCAACCTGGCCTTGGACACTTTTGGGGATGGGGCAGCCACAGTTTTTCTGGGAAATCCATTCCAGGGTCTCACCACACTCACAGGGAAGAATTTCTTCCCAATATCTCATCTAAATCTCTCCTCTTTTACTTAAAAACCATCACCCCTTGTCCTGTCATTGTCTTCCCACATAAAAATTTCCTTTCCCTCTTTTTCATAAGCTCCCTTTAGGCACTGCAAGGGGCTCTGAGGTCTCCCTGGATCCTTCTCCAGGAGAACACCTCCAGCTCTCCCAGTCTGACTTCAGAGCAGAGGGGCTCCAGAATTTGGAGGATCCCATCACCAGGAGAACAGGCACGGGATGATCTCTCTGGTCGCATTTGGGTCTCCAAACACCGCAGGAGGGTGATTCCTGGTCCAGCTGCACTGGAGCAGGTGCCAGGAAGGGAATGAGGACCAGCAGCTCTCCATGCCCACACACAGGCCGTGGGAAAGCCTGGAGCCAATTCCCTGCTGCTCCGGCAGGAGTGGGAGCCACCTGCCCCTGGCTGTGGCCAGAGCACTCAGACATGAGGGACAATGGCTTGGAAACCTGCCTTAAATGGGGAATAAAAGAACATTTGCTCCACTGAAAGGGAGCACGGGATCTCCCCTTGGGGGAATTCTCTTTCCCTGTCCTGTGGGGCCGATGTTAGCCCTGGTGAGAGACCCCTGCACGGGGATGGCACCGCAGGGCCTGCACAAGGAATGGTGTCCAAGCATGGGGGTACCATAGGAATTGGAACTTCACACCAAGGAGATTGTGCTGGGAATATTCACAGCGGCTCCTGCTGTATTGCCTGGGCAAGGGGCTTTGCAAAGCAACGCCACGGGGATCGGAGGGGGAGCAGGGATGGATGGAGGGGGTGCTGAGGAGGGGGAGGTGGGAGAGAGGGGTTTGTGCCGTGTGGGTGTGAGGAAAGTGCTCCTGTTGTCCCTGAGGGAGGCAGAACAGCTCCTGTCCCCTGTTCATGTGCAGGGGGGGCTGCACCCGGCCAGAGCAGGACAGGGCTGGGGGCTGGGAAGGACTGAGGGGGCCGGAGGCACCAGCTGGGGCAGGAGGGGTTGGCAGCACTGCGGGGGAAGGTGCCTTCGGGGATGAAGGTGGGCACGAGGTGAGGGTGAGGGTGATTCCCAGGACACGGGTGTGGAATCACAGCCAAACAGGAGCGCGCAGCATCCACGCTCCTGAAAAAGGGCCCTCGGGGGCTCAGCCAAAAAGGTCTGGGGGTGCACAGAGCTACTTTGTGGCTTTAAAGGGGCCGTCAGGGCTGGGATGAAGGGACCGGCCAGCACACAGAGGGGTGGGATGTTGGAGTAACAACCGTGCCTGTGTAGCCACAGTGCAGGAGGGCTCCTGCTGCTGGTTGGATTCCTTCGGCATCGGTCAGCGGCCCCAGAGTGCAGGTTTGAGGAGCCTGGGCAGCCCGGGAAGATGGGCTGGGGTGGGATTGTTTGTCTGCCTGCCCATCACAGCAGTGCCTGGAGGCCGTCAATGCCTAATCCATAATGTGCTGCAAAGCCCCGAGCCAACTGTGGGGAATTTCTGGTACTTCTCCTCATGTGGGATAACAACTGTGTCTAGGCCTGGGTTCTGGCTTGGATTCTCTTATTTTTTTCAAAAATGGAATTGATTTCCTTTGTTAGCGTGGCCGGTAGCTGTTAATGGGATGATCGGTGCTGGACTCTGGTGGGCAGGGAAGGAAAGCGATAGGGTTTGTTGGAACGCTGTGTCCTCGGCGTGCTCTCGTGGTGGAAAAGCAGAGCTGGAAAGGTCACACAGCCTGCGGGTCCATCTGCCTGGCGTGGAGCCTCCTCCCACTGCCAGGCAGCCTCCTGCCAGTCCCTGGGCTCCGTCATCTGCACTGCCACGAGCGTGCCCCTGTCCCCACAGTGGGCTGGGACATCGTCTCCAGCAGAGCTGGGAATGGTCCCTTCACTCCACCGAGCATTAAATCAGGATTAGGGCAGCAGCCAGCACCGGGGGTTGAAGCCAGGACTGATGTGCTTGTGGCAGCTGGAGCTGGTACCAGAGGGGCCTGGATGCAGCCCCACCAGCCGGATCCTGTGAGCAGAGACATCCTGCTGATGGGCAGCAGGGATTTGGGAGGTTCTTATCTCTGGGCCCTGCCACAGGCAGACACACTGCTCCACTGTCCACATCAGATGGAGCAGTAGGAAATGCCTCCCTCTCGCAGGCCAGGACGGTGCTTTCACCCCCTCTGCCCTGCAGTGAGCTGGGTGTGGCGAATGCAAACCTCTGATCAAATATTGTCCCCCCACAAAAGTCTAAAGTGCACCGTCAGTCAACAGAGGTCTGCAATTCTGCTTTCATCAGCCGACAGGCTGGCACAGATGAGACCTCGAGTGTTAGTTCAAAGCAAACACCAAAGGGCAAAGTCGGAGCTGGGTGGATTTGTTTGCCGAGCCTGGCGATTGGAGCCTCCCCGGGAGGGTCCGGGCACAGGGACGATGCCACAGGTGAGGCACTGCCCGGCAGGAGGGGCCCGGTGCTGTGCAAATGCCAGCAGGGGAAGGAAACACAGCCCGTGGAAGGGAAGGGGTTGCTGAAGAAGAGGGAAAAATGGGCCATGTCTTGCCAAGGGAGGATGTGAGAAGTGGGGCCAAGCCCTGCCCCTCGGGTCCCAGGAGGTCCCGGCAGTCCGGGATGCTGCCCCTTTAAAATGTGGGGGAAAAAAGACGCAAATGAGGAGCTGGCTGAAAATTAGTAGAGCAGAAAACTCCAAATGATGCAGAGCTAATTCCTTAAGTGTCAGACTGGCTGCCAGACCCTCCGCTTCTCAGCCCGCTGGCCCTGCAGCACCCCCAGGCCAGCGGGAGGGGCTCCCGGGGCCACTCGCTGCCCCCCGGCCCTGGGACCAGCCCCCCGGGGTCCCCAGCAGTGCCCCGGGTCGCTCCGTGCCACACACGGGCTCCTTTCCCCGGCTGCAGCCCCGCGGCATCGCCCCCACGCAGGCGAGAGGGCAGGGGAAGTTTTTTAATATATTTTTATTGGGCTGTAAATTTCTTTTCTTTCCCCACCGGCTCGGATCGATGTTTGCAGTTTACTGAAGTCTCAGGCACGCAGATTAAATCCTCTCCCTCTATTACACTAGATGGGCTCTTATTCTCCCTCTGATCACTTGGAAATAAACAGCGGGAGCGGGAGAGGGGGGCAGGCAGGAGGCGGGGTGGGGGCGAACCAATTTCAGACCTGTTTATTCCCGACCAGCCTCCGAGCTCCCAGTCATTGAACAAGTCACTTATTCTGCGAGCTGCTCCATCCCGTCCTCCACTCCTCCTGCCTTCCCCTTTCCCCTGCCCTCCCCTCTTCCCTTCCCTCTCCTCTCCCCCGCCCCCCCCCCGCTCCTCTCCCTCCGCCGTTATTTTTAAAAGAACAATAATAATTAGGCAGAGCAGCCTCTAACACAATTGTTTCAGCCTGAACAGGCAATTAGGACAGGCAGAGTGAGGCTAATGAACGGTGCATCGGTTTCCCCCAGTGCTGCGGCCCGGCCCCCCGCTCGCCCCCCACGGCCCGGCAGCCGTGTGGCTGCTCCGCGGAGCGGCCTCTCCTCACGCGGGCAGGAGCCGGCAGCCAGCGCGGCCCCGGCGCCCCGAGGAGCCGGGGAAGGGGGGCACGGTGCCGAGCGCATCCAGCCGAGGGTGAGGAGCTGCGGGCAGGGGGATGGGGCCGGGCTGCGGCCGAGCTGCCAAGCTGCGACTTTGGCAAGGGGCCTCGCCTGCAGAGCGCAGTGACAGCCCCGCGCCGCCCCGGGCGTTCCGGGTGCGGGCAGCGAGGCAGCGCCGGGGTTCTCCCCGGGGCTCCGCTCTGCGCGGAGCAGCAGCGCCTGGATGCCGCTGTGCGGGGCGGGGGCGGCCACCCTGGGGTCACCCACCACGGCAAAGGGGAAGCCGGGCTCACGGAGCACATGGATGGCAGCGCGCGGTCCCCCGTGCCAGGACCTGTGCGCGGATGCTCGTGGAGTGGCTGTTCTGCAGACGTACCCGGGGCCAAGCAGCTGCACTGAAATATTCATGCCAAGCTCGCTTTGAAGGCAGCAGGATTTCTTGGAAACTTGCTGTGCCTCTTAAATGGAGCTGTCTGCTCGGCAGGGCTGCCGGGGCGTGACGGGAGGGCCTGCAGGGCTGGGCACACGCCGGGATGCGGGAGCAGCGTCCACCACCTCTGCTGGGCGACATTCCCGCCACATCCGAGGGTGTGGAGCGTGGCTGCCGGTGTCCCAGAGGGGCAGGGGAGCAGCCGTGGGTGTGCGGTGGGGAAGGGGACATTGGATTCGGGTGCTGTCACACCCCCATGCGCCCTGATGGCCCCAACAGGCCCGGGGCTGCCCCAAACACAGATATCCCTGGGTTTACTGAAGTCATGGGATCTTTTGGCCCCTGGACACTCGGCACACACAGGTAGTGTGGCACTCAGTGACAGCAAACCTGCCTTCTCTCCAGGCCACAAAGGCCTCAGTGCTGCCTGCACACAGCTCGTGCTCTGCCCACCACAACACACCACAAATCCCAATGTAATTTGCTGTCCCTCAGGCCTCTCCGTATTACTGCTCTCCAAATGTCTCTCTCCCAGTCTCCATGGTGTTAAATTATATTTCCCCAGCTGGATTACTTTGCATTTGTTCAGAATGAATTTCATTTGGCTATTTCCTTCCTATGCCTGACCCTCCTTTCCCAGTGCATTATCTTTTAGCTCTTTGTCCTCACCAGGATTTGCAGCACCTTCCCATTTCATATCCTCTGCAAATTTAATTAACATGCTCTTTACCCTCCCTCTTCCAGATCAAATGAAGATGTTAAAGGAGAGCAGACCTGGCACAGATCTAACCACTAACCACTAACAACAATACAAGTACCTTGCACTTAAATTATGCACTTTCCATCAGAAGATTTCAAGGGCCTTTGCTGGATAAGTATAATTATTAAAGCTGGGAACGCCGCTCCGCTGGGGAATTTAATATTTGAGGTCTGCCTGAGGGCGTATGTCTTGTTGACTGTTGTGTTACCACTGGCCTTGACAGTCCTGGGATCGATGTCCCTGCAGTGTTGTTGTCCCTGTCCCGCTGCTCTGGCCCCACGGATGTGGAGCTCCCTGGATGAGGGACCCCAGCTGGAACCCCCGGGTTCAGGAGAAGCGCAGGAGTGAGCTGGCAGCTGGTTCAGCAGCGTCCTCTGCTTTGATTCCAGCAAATGACTCAGTGAGACGCTGCAGTCTGGCTGAGATAGGAAATCCAGGATGCTCCAGCCTTGGCCGCCGTGGTCACGGGATGGGAACACGGGGCTCCTGGAGAGGGTGGGAGGCACAGGGGCTGTGATTCACCTGCCTTTGGGCCATGGAAGGAGGAGCTCCCAGGGCTCCTGTGGCTGGAGAGAGCAGCCCCTGGGGAGGATCACTGCCCTGGGGATGGAGCAGTGCCCCTGGGTCAGGGTGAGTTCTGAGGGTGGGTCAATCCCACCTTGTTTTCCCCTAACCACAGACTGAAGGCTTCCCCCTCCTCCTGCACCCTGCATGGGGATCACAAGCTGGATCTTCCCAAGGGAATAGAGGGCAGCCAACCGCCCAAAAAGCTTCTCTAAAATCCTGCTTTTACTTCATTTTAATAGTGACAGAAAACTGTGTGACAACTTCAGCATAAAAGGGATTTGCAGGACACAGTTACAGAGTTCTTTACACAGGAATGGCCTTTCTTTTTCCCTCTTTTCCAACACTGAACAGCTAAATGTTCTCCTCTTGTCAGTGCTATCTGGAAGATGGATAATGTCCACTGCTCTGTGTGACACTGTGCTCTCAAATCCCACTTGAATTCTGTGCCTGCACATAAACCTCCAACAGAATCTGCTGCTGGGACCTCCTCCAGAGCCACCTCTGAGAGGAACGATGTGTCCAGAGCATCCTGGTGGGGAGGTGCCCTAAAAAAGGGATTTTCTGTGCTCACTGCTCAAACTTCCTCACCTTTGTGTTGCGTAAGGCAGTAAAAATTGTCCTCAGACCGAAGGAACAGAGTGTACAGAAGGAAAACTCCATGGGTGGGGTTGGGTGCCACGAGGACTCAGCATCCCTGCAGAGCCTCTTCCTAAGACTGGACAGCTTGTCCAGGGCTGGAAAAACCTGGCTTTTGGAAGATGCTTGCGTGGCCTTTCCTTTGCTTGGCTGGAATTTGTGCCTTCCTCGTAATGCTCCCCAAGTCCCCCTCTGGCCCAGGCTCCTGCCTTGCAGGGGAAATACTGTTATTGCATGGCTGTGCAGCCCCTGAGCCAGGCATTAGTCCTCCTGGCATTTTTCTCTCCTGATAAGTCAGCTCATATCCTTGATTTTCACAGCAATATTTCAGAGAGGCTAAGCGGGAATTTAGCTGCTGTTTATAACACAAGGAAAATAAACCCCAGTGCCATTTCAGGGGAATATTGATAAGGCACCGAACGGGGGGAAGGGACTGTGAAATCCCAGCTGGAAACTGGGGCTGCCTGCCTAGCACTGGACAATGAGTTCTCAAACTGCCCCCTCCTGAAAGCAGTGGGATTAAGAAACCAAATTTCTCGTAGGATAAACCATCCTGCATCCAGGAAAGGAATGAGCTGACGCTGCTGGAAGTTGAATTTCGTAACCTTGGCCTGAGTTTGTGGGTCAGATGTGCCAGAGCAGCTGTGGCTGCCCCACCCTGGAAGTGTCCGAGGTCAGGTTGGATGGAGCTTGGAGCAACCTGGGATAGGGGAAGGTGTCCCTGCCCATGGCAGGGGGTTGGGATGAGATGGGCTTTAGGAATTCCAACCCAAACCGGTCTGGGATTCCAGGTAGTTCCTGCAGCAATGGGCTCTGACCCTACCACTGATAACTAACGAGTTAACCCTTAATCAGCAACTAATATCGCCATTTCTCTTTTCTAAATGAGTTTCCTTGCTCTACCACAAGCAGTTGGGACCCTTTGCTATTTTCTCTGCCTCTTAAGTCAAATTTGCAGCACACAGCAGCAGTGGCACCCAAATTTTCACTCAGGCCATGAATCAGGTGAGATGAGGAGAGCAAGTCCCCCCAATATTCACCTTTTCCAGCACAATGGGTTTTCTCCACACCTGCAATATCCACCCTCCTCTGTGGCCAGGCCCGCTCCGGCGCTGGTGCTGTGCTGGAGATGGGAGATAGCGCGTCCTCCTGCACATCAAAGTCAGGATTTTTTCCCTTTCCTCGCTGTTCTCTGCACAATTTATTATCAGGGAGTTGTGCCAATCTCCTGCGCGTGGCTCGCGCTCGCTCCGAGCCGCTCTCGCTGTCGGGATCTGGGGAAGGCACTGCTGCTGCTTTGGATTAATTCAATCCAGGTAAAGTTGTCTGGGCTGTGAATTGTCCCCTTCTCAGTGCCAAGTCTGCTTGGCCAGGTTATCACTCCTCAGGAGCAGCAGCCAGCTCCTCCCAAAGTGCACGTGGAAATTCCCGCTGAGGTGTGGAGGGTCTGCCTCGGAGAGGGGGGAAATTGGAAATTAGGGAGCGGGGAGGAATGAGGTGGAGAGCCCCAAAAGCCTGACAGCTGTGGCACGGGGGCAGCTGCTTCCTGGGTAAATTCTCAGTGCTGTGAATTCCGTTTTGTCCTGGTAAATTATTAATCCAGCAATAAAAACACCCCCCTTTGCCAGGCCCCAAAGCCACTCTCCAGTGGCTTTTATCTCCCACCACATCCCAGAGGAGCCTGAGCACAGGCATGGAACAGAGGGGAGGGGATGGTCCCAGGGGAGCAGCCAGGGATGCATTTGTGTCCCTGAGCTGCTGGGTGTCCTGCATCCCAGGAAAACACACCCGGGCACAGCGCTGGGCTGTCCCAGCAGTGAGGACACAGCTGTGCCACTGCCAGGTGGCAGCTGGAATTTGGGAGCAGTTGGCACCCAGAGGGCACCGAGGATGGGGCAGTGCTGCAGTCTCCCATGGGAGCATCACCTGGGGGGTCTGGGCTCACTCCCACACCTCCCAGTGGGGCCAAGAAATTCCCTGGCTCCCAGAAACCCAAGGCTCTTTTGGCCAGGTGCAGTTAAAGCTCCTCGGATCCTGCCCCTGGATCGTGTCCCTTGGGGTGGCTCTGCTGGGGCAGGTGTGGGGAATGTTGTGGTCTGAGTGGGAATGAGCAGAGGCACGGGGAGAATGGGAAACACCAGCAGGATCATGGGATGGCAGAGCAAGGAGCAGAGGGATGGGGTTTGGAGCAACCTGGGCTACTGGGAGGCGTCCCTGCCCATGGCAGGGTTGGAATGGGATGAGCCTTAAGGTCCCTTCCAAGCCAAACTAGTCTGGATTCTGTGACTGGGAGCCTCTGCTCCATGAGGGTCCTGGATTTGTGGGTACACCCAGTCTCTGTGCCGACTTCCCTCTGTACCCCAGGATGAAGTGGAGCACATCTCCCTGGAAAACCCAGGGGCAGCTTCCGAAATGCCCTGGGAATGATAAGCCCTCCTTCTCCAGCACCTGCAAAGCCCAGTGATGCCGAGTGCTTCACCCCTGCCTGCCCCCAGCTGGGCTCTCTGCCATCCCCACCCTGCTCCCGTCCCACTGTCCTGCTGCTTTGTGCCAAGCTCTCCATCCCAAGGCTCCTTTTGGAAGCAGAGAGATCCCATTTTGTGATTTATGTGTGAAAAAACCCACCCTAATATCCTAGACAGACACCTGGGAGCATCCAGGTGACCTGAGCTGTTCCCAGATTCTCCTTTTTGCATCCTTGCCCCCTGCTTTAGTCCCTACAGAGCTGCACTTGTGATGTCCCCGTCCTGTGAGCAGAGCTGGGGCAGCCTGAGGGCAGAGGCAGCAGAGCCCCCCAGATGGGAGAAAATTCTCCAGAGGTGACAGAGCCCCCCCCGAGCTCAGAAGGAAGAAATGCTTTTCCCAGGAATTGTCTGCAGAGCTCCTGAAGAAACGAGAGCAAAATAAAGTCCAGGCTGGGTGGAGGTGGAACAGCCCTGCCTCCCACGGAGAGGCATCAGCAATATCTGGGTTGTCCCTGCGTGGTGCCACCGCTCTGGGAGGAGAGTTTAGAGGGGGTCCCGTGCCAGTGTGTGAGGCTGGAGTAAGGAAAACATCTCCGTGGGAAAAGGAGATGGGAGTTTTTCGGGTGGTAGATGGGGAATTATGCATGGGGGGAGCAGGATATGGGTTACAGCAGGGTTGAGCAGGAGCTGCCACAAAAAAAGGAAAATACCGGGAACGGGAATGCCCAGCAGCAGCTTGGCCAGAGCAGACGAGCTCAGTGTTACCAGACAGAGCTCTGCTTCCATGCGGAATGGCCCGGGAATGCTCACCAGGGGCTCTCTGGAGTCTCCTCCGTGAGGTTCTGTACCCTACAAGAGCTTTTTTAGCTGAAGAAAACCACAGCACAAAGTCTGGCTGGTTTGAAACCAGAAGACAGATTTGTCTGAAGGATTGTGCAGGAGGAAAACCTCTGGAGCCAAGGTCAGTCACCGGGAGCCCTCGGAGGGCACGGCTGACACGGCCACCACCGCCTGGCTGAGGGGACAATTTCTGTGGCACTGTTGTGGTGGTGGAGCCTGGGGAGGGGACACCAGCACCAGGGAATCACCGGCCAGCCTTCCCACTCCTTCCCTGGAGAGGCTGCAGTGAGAGCTCGGCGTGGATTTCTCCTCCAAGAGAGATGGAGAGAGGCTGTTTACAAGGAATGGAGGGACAGGACACAGGGCATGGCTTCCCACTGCCAGAGGGCAGGGTTCGAGGGGATATTGGGAAGGAATTCCTCCCTGTGAGGGTGGGGAGGCCCTGGCACAGGGTACCCAGAGAAGCTGTGGCTGCCCCTGGATCCCTGGAAGTGTCCAAGGCCAGGCTGGACGGGGCTTGGAGCACCCTGGGATAGTGGGAGGTGTCCCTGCCCATGGCAGGGGTGGCACTGGATGGGCTTTAAGGCTTTTAAGGTCCTTCCAACCCAAGCCAGTCTGTGATCCTGTGATTCCATGATCTGTTCTTGCCATTTTAAATGCTGGGGAACAAGGATTGCCCCGGACCTTCCTCCCCAAGGATGGCACCTGAGGTGCCCTTCAGCATTCCCTCATCCTGTGCTCCGGCAGGGACCCAGTGCTGGATCTCCTGTTGAAGCAGAAGCTCTGCTTGCGCTGCCTTTCCTCCTGCCCTTCTCCAGGTGACCGGGAATCCCTCCCTTCCCCTCCCTGCCCGCTGGCAGCTCGGCACCAGGAGTTCTGCAGCCCTTTCCAGTCGCTTAGCCCGGCTCCCCGGGATGTCACCGACACCAGCACCGATGTCACCTCGGATCGCGGCCCGGCTGCGCCGCGTGTCACCTCGGCACAGGGTGAACCACGGAGAGCTCCGCAGCCAGCCGAGCAGAAAGCACAGCATATGTCAGCCCTCCTTATGTTTACAGGAGAGAACATCACCTGGCATCACCAGAGACAAGGGCACACGTTGAGTGATCTCCTCCTTGGGAACCGGCAGCCCAAGGACAGCCCGTGGAGCTTCCCTGAGCCGGGGAGTGGCTTCCCTACAGCCATTTCCATCATCGCGGGACTCAGAATGGGAAAACACATTCCTCCAGGGCACCACGAGTGTGAAACCACCTGAAGGCAGAGCCCAGCCTGGTCTGTCTGGTCCTGGGGAGATTTAATTGCTGCAAACTCTCCCCGCAGTGCTCGTGTGCTTTGCTGCATCCCCAGGAGCTTGGCACCCTTTTCATCACCAGCTCCCTCTTTAACATCCGTCACTTAGAACTGCTCCTCCTGCACTGGTTTTGCTCTTGTATTCCCAGCCCTTGCTCCCCTCCAGCACTGCTCCTTCAGAGCCCTGGGAGAGCTGCACTCCTGGTCATAGGGCCCAGAAATCCAAGGTGGATGGGCAGGGAAATGAGCTTATCCCCGTCTCTTTGAAGATCTTTGGATTCCTGTTGCTTTGGCTCCTGTCTCGGGCGCAGGAACACACAGGACCTGAGGGCTCCTCTCTCTGCCACATGGTATCCCGTGATGGATCTGCACTGTCCGTGTGAACGTGGCCTGCTCAGGTCCTTGGAGGAGCATCACCCTTCCCAGCGCTGCTCAAGTGCCAGGAATCACCTGCAGCCTCCAGTGCTGGGGGAAATGGGTCTGTGGCTGGTTTTTGGCCGTTCCCAGGTGCTCTCACACTGGGATGTTGGCCCTTCCAGTGCTCCTGAAGGAACACAGGGTCCAGTCAGACGGCAGAGACAGGGCAGGGGATGCTGAGCCACGGCAGGATTTGTGGATCTCCCACCTGGATGTTATGAGTGCTGAATCCAATTTGAACCTTTCTATTATGTGCTGGTGCCATTAGTGCTGTTACACAATGGTGGAATCGTGGGATCCCGGAATGGTGTGGGTTGGAAGGGACCTCAAAGCCCATCCAGTCCCACCCCCTGCCATGGGCAGGGCCACCTCCCCCTATCCCAGCGGCTCCAAGCCCCGTCCAACCTGGCCTTGGGCACTTCCAGGGATCCAGGGGCAGCCACAGCTTCTCTGGGCACCCTGTGCCAGGGCCTCCCCACCCTCACAGGGAAGGATTCCTTCCCAATATCCCATCTACCCCTGCCCTCTGGCAGTGGGAAGTCATTCCCTGTGTCCTGTCCCTCCAGCCCTTGTCCCCAGTCCCTCTCCAGCTCTCCTGGAGCCCCTTTAGGCCCTGGAAGGGGCTCTGAGCTCTCCCTGGAGCCTTCTCCTCTCCAGGTGAACACCCCCAGCTCTCCCAGCCTGGCTCCAGAGGGGCTCCAGCCCTCAGAGCATCTCCGTGGCCTCCTCTGGACTCTCTCCAGCAGCTCCACGCCCTGCTGATGTTGGACTCAGAGCTGGAGGCGGCTCTGCAGGGGTTCTCAGGAGGGCAGAGTAGAGGGGGACAATTCCCTGCCTTCACCTGCTCATCTAAGCCGTGCCTGTTGGCTCTGCTCTGCATTCCCATGGGAATCTGAGGCTGTCTGGGCTCGCGGGAGGTGTGAGGGGCTGGGAATTCTGAGCCCGTGCCTGGCACACCTGTAATGAGGATGATTGAAGGCTGAGTGCAGGATGATACAGAACAATATAAGTAAGTGGTTTTAGTGTCAGCAATCTTCAAACTTGCTGTCAAAGGGAACATTTAAACGATTTTCCTGCTACTCCGACGCATTCAGGTTATATTTATACCCAGAGAAAACTGGTGCTATAAATGTCAGGTTTGGAGAAGGGCTGGCTGCATCCATCAGAGGAGGAATTAGAAAGCAGGGAGGAATGATGTATCATTGCCAGCTGACGGACCTGTCTGCAAAGAAAATCCCTGAGGCCTGCTCTGTGGCAGGGAATGTCCCGGGCCGGGCTGTTTGGGACACCCTGGGTTTGCACACGGAGCAGGGATGAGCTGGCCAGAGCTTGGAGCTGGAGGTGCCTGAAGTGTTTCCAAGGCAGCTTTTAGCCAAACAGAAGAGAACCATAAAAAATGGGAATAATTCTGTTTTCCTGGAGTGACAATAAAAATAAAAGAGGTTATAAAGAAATTTTGCACTGCCCACTGTTCAGAAGCTTTGTATTTTCTCCCAGGCTTGTTCCCAGTGTAGTTTTCAGTGGTTTCCAGCCACCCTTTGTGGTGTCCCCTGAGTGTCTTGTCCCTGTCTGGGAATCTGCTCCCTGTTTTTCCCAGCAGCCAGGCTGTGCATCAAGTCCCTCACCTCACTGGCCTTTGGAAAACCCTGGGAATCCTGATGGTCCTGCTGCCATCCTTGCAGCTGGAGGGTGGGCCTGGCCCTTCTCCATCCCAGGGGTTTGGCTTCACCCTTTGGATCTCTGCTGGAAGTGCTGGTTTCGGCTCCCAGCCCCAGCACTGCCCAGGCTGGCAGGAATTCCGAAGTATTGGTGGGCACTGAGAGCCCCTTGTCCTAAATAACCCCTCTCAGGAGTCTCCCTTCTCCAGAGCATCCCCATCCAGTTCCCACAGAGCTGGTTTCCTGTTCCCCCAAACTGGGGGAAGGCGAGAGACACAGCAGGGAATATTCAGAAAGGGAGGATACAGGGAGCTGGAGCAGCACAGGACGTGCAGATGTTGGGAGGGTGGAGGTGGAGGACTTGGACCTTGTTATCCCTCCAGGAATGGCCTGGCACCTGCGTTTGGGGAGTCAGACCAAGCAGAGGGGGTGATGTGTGAGGATGTGTGGGGAGGTGGGATCCACACTGGGAATTGCAAAAGCTTTGTGAATTCCTGGGCTGGCTGCAGGAAGCCAGAGCTTTCAGAAAGTCCTTTAGGATCTCTCAGGTAATGAGGGATGGTTCTCCAAGAATTTGACCTGGAGCTGGGCCAGTTGGGAAGGTGGGCATCCTGCAGCTCAGACACCCCTCAGTGGGAAAGGCTGGATGCTTTCATCCTGAGGGCCTTTTCCCAATCCTGCCATCTGTGTGATGATTTTCCTCAGGACCAGGCATTCCAAAGGGCGATTCCATGACACCTGGAGCAGGGAAGGCACCTGCACAGCCCAGGTTTCCCTGCTGATGTGAGCGGAGGTGGTGACATCGCACACCTGATGTCAGCACCTCACCCTGGGCACGGCTGCCCCGGAGCCCTGACCCAGCACAAACCCTCCCTGCTGGTTTGGGTTTGCTTCTCCCCTGCACACTTCCTGCCATATCCTGCCTTGCCCGCCCTTTTCCAGCCGGGGTGAGCTTGGAATAAATGGTGTGTGGTTTGCTGTTGCAAATGTGACAGAAATATGATCGTGTATTCAAACATAATGCAGGGCAAATTGGCCCTGGCAGGTGAGGCAGCAGCACACGGCTCCTGCTAAATGGGAGGGCTCCCTGAAACCCAGTTAATTGCTGGGCAGAAAACACAAACAAACAAGAGGAAAAAACCTGCCATTCCCAAGAAGCTTTGGTGGAGCGGCGGGAAATCATTCCTGGGTCAGTTAACGGGTTGTGCTGACAGGTCTGAGAGCAGAAAAAGGTCATCACTGCAGGGGGGTGGGAGGCAGGAGGGGATTCCACTGGCAGATGCAACAGGAGCTCATCTGAAACCTCCTCCAGCTCTTCCTCCCCCATCCACCCATCCATCCATCCATCCATCCATCCATCCATCCCCGACACTTGTGCCTCCTGCCTCGGAGCCATCTGCCCTTACAAAACACTCTGGGAACGAGCCCAGGCAGCCGCTGCCAAACCTGGAGCTTTGCAAAGGCAAAAGGCAGGGCTGGGGCACTCCCTTTGGTGTGCACCACGTGTCAGCCAGCCCTGCTGCCAGGATGCCCGGGGGCATGGCCTCTGCCGGCACCCCGGGCATCCCAGAGGGATCCTGCCTCCATCCTGTCCATCCCGAATGGAACAGCCGGAACTGCCCCAGCCCATCCCTTGCTGCTCTGCCTCACCCAACACAGTGAGTGTAGGCACAGTGCATGCAGGTAAGTTGGGAATTTGCATCACAGAATCCCAGAATTGGGTTGGAAGGACCTTAAAGCCCATCCCATCCCACCCCCAGCTGTGGGCAGGGACACCTTCCACTATCCCAGGGTGCTCCAAGCCCCGTCCAACCTGGCCTTGGACACTTCCAGGATGATCAGCTTAAAAAAAAAAGGATCTTGATCAGTCTGTAAATCCTTTCTGGGGACTAAAACTCTGATTATTGATTTAGGAACTAAAGCAGAAACATCCAGAGCCAGAAGTATCAAATTGGTAAATTTGGAATAAGTGTAGAGGTCTAGAGGGCAAATAATCCCCACACCCCAGGGCTGTGGCAAGTTCCATTTCCTGGCATCTTAACTCTCTATTTTCCCTCAGGAAAAAGCACATTTCTGTTGAAAGAAGATTTGTTTGAGGGAAGGGGCAACACCAGGGTGGTGTTGTCAGGCCTTCGAGGCTCCGAGGGCAGAAAGGCAGCGATGCTCCCTTGGGCCATGGTGATCCATGGATGGATCATCTCTGCACTGATGTGGGGTCAAAAAGAAAAATCATTTAAAAAGCCAGTTTTTAGTGACTGTTCCCCAGAGTTGTGCTGGCACTGCCACCTGACAGATGGAGTATGAGGGAAAGGGGATGGGAGGCAGGAGCTGGGTCCTGTCCGTGCCCCAGCGCTGGGCACTGGGAGTTTCTCCGTGGTTTCTCCGTGGACGTGGTGCTTCTTCCTCCCTGCACAGCACATTTTTGGAGTGTCCCTTCTGTGGTGCTGCTGAGTAGGACAGAGGACAGGCTGGATGCCAGCAGGGTCTCCAACAGGGAAAAGACCAGGCAAGCAGACAGGATGTTCCCTTCCAACCCGCCCCCCCCCCACCCTCCTGCAAACCGCAGCTCGGGGACTTCCCGGGCCAGGCATCATTAGCGTGTTGTTAATCACCCCCTAGGGCTCCTCCTCCACCCCAGCTGCCCTCGAACCCGGGGGGATCTTTAATGTACCTGCGTTCCCTGCACACTCTGCACAGCAGGGAGCTCAGGAGAGCCTCTTCTTTCCTGAAGCACCTTGGAATCCGAGATGGGACTGAGAGAGGAGAGGATTCCTGGAGCCTGGGAACATTTGCATGGCATCAGATAGCGGAGGTGCTGAGGGTGGAGGAGCAGGGTTGAAATACGACCCTGGAGGCTCTCGCCTGGATTCAGTGGCTGACAGGGTCAGGTTTCAGCAGTAAGAAGCAGGGAAAATTATCCTTGTCCCTTCGGGAGGAACAGCAGCTCCCGTGAAGGGGGAGGGAAGCACCGCCCTGCCCTTCCCTGCTCTCCGGACACAGCCCAGGCACAGGGATGCTCCAAGCAGTATTTCCCACACCTCTACCCTGCCATGCTCCTCCTGGGGTTGGCTCTTGGTGCTCCCAGCCATCCCAGCCACCCCACCGGCACAGGGAGCTGCAGGGCGTCACCCCATCCCAATCCAGTGGGAACAACAGGCTCCCCCGGAGCGCTGCGGGGCTCTGGGCTCACCCACAGCAGTTTGCTCCAGAGTGGGAGGGGAATGGCCATGGCCATGCCCACGGCCCAGCTCCCAAGGGGCTGCTTGAGAGGATCAGGATCCCATGGGATTTTCTTCTTTCACTCCTGGAACTTTGTCCTGTTCATGGGACTTTTGCCTTCCCACAGACAAACGGGGCACTTCCAGCCACTCCCAGGCAGCCCAGACCTCAGCAGGGGGATGCTGTGGAGATTAGTGCTTTCCCCTGACCTGAGCAGCTCACCGAGCCTTAGTTTTGTTAGGGAGAGAATGGATTAGGAAGTCCTATTTCTTGGTTGTAATCCTATTTCAGAAGATCCTCGGAATCCCGTGTCCCTGAGCAGGGAGGACCTGCCTCAAGCTTCTTTCCCAGCTGATGTGCCAGGCACCTCTCTCCTTCCCACGGCTTTGGGCACCCACAGGTGCATGCAGAGTGTGGAAACACCCTCCCTTCCCTAGGACTTGCCCTGAGAGAAGTCTTCCCACACCGTGGCTCGGCTCCGTTGCTGGTTGGAGTTTTATTTCGGGCTCTGCACTGGGATCTGGTTCTTACCCGTGTCCAGTCTGAATAAGGAATGCTGCTCATGCCTCTGGAGTCAGTGAGGTGTCTCCCACCCTCTGTTCACCTTCCCAAAACCTCCAGGATTCAGTTCTTTTTTGTCTGCTTGCCAGTCCGTCAGTCTTTTGTCCCAATCCTTCCCTTCCAGCAGTTGAAACATCAGAGGAGCAGAGCTGGAGCACATCCCCCACCCTGGACACCTCTCTGCTCCCTCTCCATCCCTCCCCATCCACCACCACCCTTCTCCAAGGTCCCTTGGAGTTTACCTTCAAGCACACCCACCTCATGCCTTCCCTGGCGTGATGGTTTCTGGAAGGACTCACACTTCCAGTCATCTGCTCGTCCCGAAGGGGAGATATTGGGCTGGAAAAGTTAGGAAATGAGAATGTCTTCCCAGCCACAGGACAAACCACAGCATTGTTGGGATTGCAAACCATTCCGTGGGCTGTGCCTGCAATGCTTTATGTTCGGCAGGGGGTAGCAGCAATCCCAGGATTGTCCCACAAAACCGTTCCTGGTCCGTGGTGCTGCTCGCTCGGAGCTGGGACCCACAGCTCCAGAGAGAGGTGGGGAGCTCAGAACAATTCCATGTCTCTTTCCATAGAGTTCCCTTGTCCTTTTTTTTAAGCAGGAGGGGGTTTCTACCACTGTTTATCCATGGGAAGAAGTTTTCCAGAGCTCTCCCCCTGTCTGCAGCTGACTCAGTGCCCATTTAGGAGAGGACATTCCCAGATGTTTCCAGAAAGAGCAGCTAATGGCTTCCCACATCCAAACGTCCTGGTGGTCCTCATAATCCCTGGATGCAGGGCAATTGCCATGCTGAGCCTGAGAAGCCCGGAGGACATGTGGAGCTGTGGCACCACAGGATTCAGAGCCATCCCCTGGGATTTTCCTTGAACTCTTGCTGTGGAATGCGAACGTGGCAGAGCTGGCCCACAATTGCCCAAAGCCAAGGAGTTTTCCCCATCTGCAAAGCCCAGGGGATCTTGCCAGCTGGTCTGGGAAATCTCATTTTCCATCTGCCTGGCCATTGGGAGTGTCCCAGAGCCGGGCAGGGAATGTTGAGCTTTTGCAAAGCACGGTGGCTCCATCCCTGAATCTCATCAATCTCCTGTCGGGCTCCAAGGCAGGTGTGAAATACAGGATGCTCCTCAGGTGTCCTGGAGCTGGGCAGGATTTACTCCACGCCAGGCTCTGGATGCACATTTCTTATCTCAGCCACAAGATTTATAGAGTCCCTGAGATTTATTCTGCCTGTAAAATTCTGTTAAATGTAGGGATGAGTTGTGCAATGGCCATTGTTTGGGAATGCATTGTGTCTGCTGGCAGAGAAACCGTCACGTCTCTCCCGATCCCACGCCACTGCCAGGTGGGAAGAGGCACAGGAGGGAAGAGACGAGCCAGCTGCTGCTGCCAGGAGGGGCGGTGGCAGGGCTGGGGGTGCACCAGCATCCCACCCTGCTCCTGCTGAAGAGGGAGAGGGGCAAGGGGGGTATCCAAGCGAAGGGGGGTGCTGGGGAAGGCACGGAGCGAGCGAGGGGCTCCTGAAGAGCCCAGTCCTGAGGTGCTGGGGCTGCAGCACCATCCCACCCTGCTCCTGCCGGACAGGGACACCTGGGCAAGGGGTACCGAGCCAGACAGGCCAAGAAGTGGAGAATGCCGTGGAAAAGGGATGGAGGGAGCAAGGGGCCGGCCATGACCCCAGCCCGGTGCCGCGCCAGTTCAATCCTGCCGCACGGCACCCACTGGGGTGAGGATTCCCATGGGGGCCGAGGGCAGAGGGCCAGTGGGAAGAGCTTCCCAGAGGCCAGACTGCGGCACCCGGCTCCCGAGGCTGTGGGCACCCGGCTCCCCAGGCTGCGGGCACCCAGCCCCCCAGGCTGCGGGCCCCCGGCTCCCCAGGCTGCGGGCACCC